>ML825974.1:0-19648 GCA_009831015.1 Picea engelmannii | reverse complement strand
CCCCCCCCTCTCTCAGTGTCAGTGTGTATTTCAACAATTGGTATCAGAGAGAGGTCTCTTCAAGGAAAAATAGTCTAATCACTGGAAGGAAGATCCTACTAAATAGACAAATGGATGAAAAAATGGCTCTCTCCATAAATTAAGCTCCTTTATTTGATGGAACAGACTACTCTTCATGGAGGGAAAGAATGAAAATATATCTGAAGTCAAGAGGATCTGGAGTTTGGGACTCAGTGGTAAGTAATCCTTGGTACTTAACTACCTCAACGAACAAATCCAAAACTGCAAAAGAAGAAAAGAGAAACAATTCAATGACATTAAAAGCAATCCAGAATGGACTATCAGACCGAATCACAAAAAATATGGGACATTGCACCTATGATAAAGTATTATGGCTCTAGATAGAGAGTTCTTATCAGAGTAAAGTACAAAACACATAAAAATAAGAAAATACCATCAAGGAATCGATGAAATCTCCAATCATCACTAAAGAAGACAACTCAAACAAGGAATTGATGCAATCCCCAATCATCAAAGAAGAAGACAACTTAAACAAAGAATTGATGTAATCCCTATTTATCAATGAAAAAGGCAACTCCATCAAGGAATTGATGCATACCTCAGTAATCACAGAAGAAACAATATTGAATATTAAGAATGATGTTATAGATGCATTATAAGATATTCATATGGAACCAAGAAATGGTATATATATTGAAGTTCCTATAGAGGCTCTTGACAATCTTGAATACAAAACTATGTGCACTCTATAAGAGTTGGAGAAACTTCAAAAGAAATATATGTTTCTACTACAACAATTATATCAATCTAACAACCATGAAGAGCAAGAAAAAATATTCAACTAGAATACAAAGAAGAAGAGATCAATAGATTAAAGACTGAAGTTGTTGATCTAACAAAAGAAATGAATGAGTTGAAATAATATGAAAAACTCAATAAATGCACAAAAGAATTAGAAGAAATAGAAGAAATGGTCAACAATATAAAGAATCAACTTGAAGAAGCTAAGGGTGAAAAAACCCCGAAGATCCAGTTTAATAAAAAGGAAGAATCATGCCACACGCCGGAATTGGAATCCATCAACCTCAAAAGGATTCAACTAGAAAACAAGGAAGAAATCAAAATATTGAAGATTGAAGTTTTTGATCTAACAAAATAAATAGAAGAGTTGAATACATATGAAAAAACCAATAAATCCATAGAAGTTTTGGACGAGACATAAGAAATAGTCATCAGTCTAGAGACTTAACTTGAAGAAGATAAGGAAATAGAAGAAGAATTGAAGATCCAGTTGACTAAAAAGAAAGAAACACGTTGCATGTTGGAATTGGAAGTTAGCAAAATAAAAAAGAAGAATTAAAAGACAAAAAGAACTGTCAAATTCCAGAGAAACTCAACCATCCTGGATAAGATCTGGAATAGTCAAAGACCAACCAATGACAAAACAGGTCTTGGGTACAATAAGAAAGAAGAAGGTGGCAAGTGGAACACCATTCACAAACATGAGAAAGGATTATCCTCCTCAAAAGGAAAAAGTGAAATCAAAAACCAAATACAAACCATGAACTTTGTTAAAGGAGGAAGCTATAAAATTAAGAAACAAGAAACATATCAAAAGGAAAAGTTCTCATGTCACAACAAACTTGAGTATGGGAACACCTTCAATGGTTATTTATTTTCTTGTAAAAAATTTGGTCACAAAGCATTGGAATGAAAGAGTCCTAAAAATAAAAATTCAGGAAGGTCCAATAACTTAATGAGATGTTGGAGATGCAATTATGTTGGGCACACAACAAATTTTTTTCATACCATGAGATGCTACAATTGTGATAAGTTTGGGAAAAAATCCCAAGACTACAGGAAATCAAGAAGACAACCCAAGAAAAATAATCCATACAATTCACGAAGGAAATCTAATGAACTTTGGAAGAAAATAAGAGAGGATAAATCTCAAAGGACAAATGTAGAAAAGAAAAGTTCATCAAATAGAGTGCCCTATGGAAAGATATGGAGAAGAAAATATGATGCATAAAGAAAGAAAGTTGATGAATATCTTGCACCTAATAATGAAGAAATTGATAACAATAAACTGATGGATGAAACTTCTAGTATGGAATGTGAAATTCAGAGCTTTTCATATGAAGAGGAACAAAATGAAGGAAGAAGAGTTTCTAAAGAAGAAGATGAAGAATATTATGGTGCACCAAACAATGGTGATGAATGATGAACTCTCAAAAGCAAATCAGTCTGTAGAATAGTGTGATGAATAAAAAAAATAATATCTAAAGAAGAAAGAAACAAGAGGAATTCAAAATATATAAATACAGAATATGAATAGAGAAAAGTTATTAATGATATGAAATAACAATAAATATATCTTAGAATCAAAGAACTAAATAATATCAAGAATAAGAAGAAATATATCAAGAAGGTCAATAAGCTTCACACCCTTGTCCATTATGACAAAGGAGAAGACAATAAAACCCTATTTGAACACAAAAATAGAAAGAGATTGAGATAACAACTGGCACATTCACAGGGGGAGAAAATCAGTGAAAGTTTTCTTTCCTTTTTCATTGATGCCAAAAGAGTAGAGATAAACAATAAAAACAAAGTCCAAAATAAATGGGACAAAGAGAGGGGGAGCATCACCTCAGGGGGGCCATCATNGGGGGAAGAGAAATATTCCCTTTTTCATTGTTGTCAAAGGGGGAGAGATAAAGAGTAAAACAAATTCAGCTCAAAGGAATCAAAATACATAATACATTTCACAAAGGAAGTAAGATTTATTTACTAAGGTTGCCATCAATAAAAAAGGGGGAGATTGTTGGAAATTTGGTTGTCATTGATGTCACCTTGATAAATAGGTGAAGTATCATTGATTGATTGGTTTGAGAAGCATTGTCAATATTGTACTTATTGTTATGAATGTGACTTGAATTCCAATCATTGTCAATATTGGACAAAATGTTATGAAGGTTGAAAATAATGTTATGAAGGTGTCTTGGTGGATACACACACACACACACACACACACACATATATAATGGATTGAATTAAAGTTCATTCTATCAAGTTGGTGTTTGTTTACAAGTTGAGTCTTGCCATGATGATTGAATTCCTTACATCTCAGTTGGATCCGAGATCAACAAGCCAGGTCTTGTTATGAGGGTTGGATTCGTCATTTATTAGTTGGATATGATAACTACAATATGGGTATTGTATCAAAGAGTTGGATATATCATATTCAGTTAAAGTAGAAGATATTAAAGGATTGATTTTATTTTTATTCAGTCAAGTTAAATAAATAAAAAAATGATATTTTATCTACTTCATACAGTTTGTGTTATACATGTTTATGAATAATTAATTGAACAACATATATTATTTAGTTAATTCAGTTAATATATTAAAGTGTGAAAGGTAACCAAAAGTTCCAGACACTGATTCACCCCCCCTCTCAGTGTTAGTGTATATTTCAACATTAAATCCCTCTTTCGATCTGACACTGTACCTTCTCTAACCTATCATGGTTAAAAGAGTATCTCCCACTATGGATGTGTCTCCCTATCTGTATGCTACTAATATTCCTTTTTGAAACTCTCTCTCTGATGACTTCCTGCACCTTCTTCATTTTGGAGTTATTGTCCATTGGTTCTTCCTTGAGTAATCAATTGACATATATAAACAACATTCAATAATAAGCATTCAAATATTCTTGTATCATTATCATCCATTATTATAATATTCCTATATTTTTGAACCAGTCTCTAAACCAATTAATCTATGAACCACTCTTTGAATCCATGCTTTCATCCACTGTCATATATCTGTCCAAGCCTTATAAGTGTTCTTTCAAATACATCTCTGTCCATACTGTCCAAGAGTCTACCACTAAACTATACACAATTCTGACCCATTTTTCTCAATTACTGCATAGAATCCCCCTATCTAATATTCATATTACCTGGGAGTCTCCAAGCCGAATTCCTTCAGAACAATACCTTCTCTGATGTAGTGTAATCTTCCTCTTCTTCTATGAATACATATTCATTTTCATCCTCTTCCTGAATTCTGTCATCATCCCTATTTTTGACATCTTCTTCATCTTCTACTTGAGTTCTGAGACTTTCCTCTTTTCCTGTAAATTCATCATGATCTTGTTCTACTGCAAATATTGAAAGTACGATTCCTTGGATCCGTTCTTCATTTACCTTCTCCTCTTGTTTTTCACTTCTTCTCCAAACCTTCTTGTGTATCTCATCAATATTTTCTTTCATGGGAGGCTTTATCACGCTTCTACAATTTCGAGCTATATGACCATATTTGTGGAATTTGTAACATTCAATATTATTTGGGGCCACATAAGTATTTATTTCTTGAGTATTTATTTCATAATCCATTAAATCTACAACCTTATGTCGAAAGTTAGTACAATAAAAAAATGACCATAAAATAAATTTACATACCTAGTAGTGAATGATTTTCCTTCTGGTGTGGTCCTTCTGTAATTCTATCTTGGCTAATCAAGATATTCTCTTTGGTTGTTCCATTCACAATGATTGAAGCTTCATTGCTACTTGAATGTAGAGGGTCTTCTGTATTCAATTCTTTTTTATTCCTGTTGGCCATGATTTCTTCCTTTGAGAACTTCTGCATAACTCTTTTGTTCTATTTCTTTCGTCATGGATCTTGAACCTTTCTCAGTCTGCATTTGGTTGTATCCTAGTCTAGACCTGTCATAATATGGCCTTTGATTGTTGATGACCTTATCTAATGTCTTGGTGCTATCTTGCTACATGTCCTTCTTCTAAATATCTTTTCTTAGAGTGACTGATTCTTCTTCCAACCTTTCAATCATCTTATCCTTCTCTGCTAGCTGACTTCTGAGTATTTCTTCAATCCTTCTATCCTCTTATACCTAGACTTTCAACTTCGTAATTATCTTGTTGACTTCCTCTGATTTGAGATTTTGAGTTACTTTTAGTTCTTTCTCAACTAACTTGTTTTTCTTTCTTTCTTTACTTAGCTCTTCTAAGGCACTAATTAGTTATTTCTCAAGTAACTTGTTTTTCATTGGAAGAGATCTTAGTAATTTTTGAACAATTATAGATTCATCAAATTCTTCTCCCAATCCTTCAATTGTGTTCATTGTTTCATCAACTCGTAAAAATTAAGATACAATACTTTCATCTTACTTCATCTTCATCTATTCAAATTGTTCTCTATAAGTTTGAAGCTTTGTGTTAGAAAAACATGATCATGAAACAATTAAATAAAACAAATTCAAAAATAAAACATATAAGATACATAATACAATAGAGACACAAATATACATGGTTCGCCCATTGTGGGCTACGCCCACCAGAGAAATTTGCAGGTCCTTCCTTTTTATTATCCAACAAAAAGAAGGGATACAACCTACAACACACCCGCTGTAACTTCCTATTATTTCTCTCATAGTTTCCTCTCTCAGAATACAATATTCGCGATAATACACATCCACAATACAATTCCCTCATAAGAGAGGGTTACATTCTAGGGAAAAAAACCTAAAAAATAACTTCTACCGTTAGATCTGTGACCTTATAATGAATGATTCATATTGACTATGAAACTGGACACCCTTGGTGACAGTTGTGGGGTGGAAATCCCCCCCACACCCACCATTAAGGAATTTGGTCCAAGAACAGTTGAAACAAACCTCTAAATCAAGATGATAATCAAGCTCCACAACCAACAATCTCCCAATTGGAGTCTGATCACAACAACTCCACTGCTGTTGTACCTACTAGACTATACTCCATCTTGGAGCTAGAAAATTTCTCATCTTCACCTTCATGCTTGAAGACCAACTGAAAATGAGCAAGGACTCAGTTTCTCCTTGGTTAATCCCTTTGTTAACATGTTTGTAGGATTCTGGCTAGTATGTATCTTTTCCAACTTCAAATGTCCATCTTCCAAGACAGATCATATGAAATGGTATGTGAACTATATATGATTAGTATTTGAATGGAAGGCTGAGTTATTTTCAATATGAAAGACACTATCACTATCACAATACACCCTGCTATTCTCTCGCTTATTTCCCAATTCCTCTATAAACCTCTTGTCGAGTCAAATATATGCTATCTATTTCGACATTAAATTGTCAACCCGAGGCTCGTAAGCTTAGAGGTGCCAACACTGTATATGAAGGTCTAGATATCTAATGTAGCCTAGCCTAACCTAATATAATATAATGCCAATAAACTCAAATAATGAAGAGATTTAAGCAATTCTAGAATTATGAACTCTATATGGCCTAAGTAACCTTAAACAACCTAAGGATATGAACTATCTCTAAATAAGAAAATGACAAGAAATCTATTTCAAAGCTATCTATTCAATCTCTTTTTAAATAAGAAAAAAACAAGTAAATAAAGAAACTAATCTATCTATCTCTAAATGAACAAGAAAGTAAGCAATTACTCTATCAAAACTATCTCGACAAGTGAACTCTATTCTTAAAGAAACTCACGACTATTTCTATCCTACAAAGGATAAACATTAATTCAAACCTATAACTAACACTAATTAGAAATTCTAATTCAAAATAACATTGAAACTACTCCGTATCGAAATCTACAAACTCAAAACTAATTCAAGCAAAGCTATAAGCTCATAAACTCATAATTGAAAATATTAATTTGAATTCACCCTTCTAATTAAAAATTACAATTCAAATAAATAACTGAACTAATCCTATCATTAAAAATCAGATTTCAAAACTAGAATGCTTTTAGAAAACATAATCCTAAAATCTATTTCTATCCTATCATACTAAGACAAGATTAATAAACCAATTAAATTCATGAAAACATAAATTGAATTGAGAATCAAATCTAGCTTAATTACAACTATTAAAACTCACAATTACTTATCCATCGAAGCTTGCAAAAGAAACTCTATCTAAACTGATCCTCTGTTTTAAATACTACTCTGTTTTAATTTGTAGAAGCTAATTTAAAACTTCAATATATCATTTAAGTTAGTAACCTGTAGGACAATTGTTAGGAAATAAGAAACATAGCATAACAAATAACTAGCTCCTATAAGCAGCCTGCAAAACAGGAATTAGACAATTAAATTATAAACATCAAATACAATATTTAAAACTACAAAATACATATAACAGAGAAATGAATTATAAAAACACATGATCTATCTATCTAAGTATTCACCCAGACCACTGGTGTGCCCCACAGTAGGTCGTGGCTACTCCTCAACAACAAATTGCAAGCTCATATCAACACAATTCTGTCATTAACTTAAAAAACGTAGTCTGAACATAAATTTGCAGAGATGTCTCAATTACACAATGAAATGTATTCTTAAAATTTTGTCCTTGGTCTTGCCACTACTGGTGGTATTTATAGGTGAATTACAACTCGAGAGGTCAACCACTGGAAGGGTCAACCTCCTCTAAAATAGAAAATTCATTAAATGAGCCGCTAACAACTTTGGCTTCTAGAAACTGAATGAGCCACTTAGTGATTAGCATAACTGCATAATCTAATATGTCAAGAACTCAGTAGATGGAGGCCATAAGGGTGAACAAAACCCATGTCGCCGATTCGCCCAACACAGGCCGCCAATGTGCTAACCACCAACTCATCTGCGCTTTGAGTGCAAGATGGAGTGCCAGATGCCGAATTGAAAGCCACTAGCATTTCTCAATCCATTTAGAATTTTAGGAAATGGATCATGTGGGACTTCATTGGGCATATTACACTCAAAACCCATGTGCTGGATTTTTCCAATTCCACTTCATCCTCCCACAAATTAAGCCTGAAGTTGCTGCCTGTAATAGTGCCAGATGAAGGTCCGGATGGAGGATCAGATCACAATTTTTCCCTGTTGCAAGAAAACCATGCATTAGATCTTCATAAACATCGAATTGAACTACATTTTTCACAAAACCATTAAAAAAATTATAATTACATATCATGTGCGAATTCATGGTGAATTGATATATAAAGCTTTGAGAATATCTTCGAAATTGCTAAATGATAGCATAACCTATATAATATCGCATGCAAAAAGGATTTGATCATTTCCATAAAATAGTCAAAATACGAACCCAACATTACCCCCACGCCTAAGTATTTGTAGGCCCCACTGCAAACAAAAATGAATCACCCAACATGACTAGACTTGCGAAGGAGGGGGTGGATTAGCTTTATAAGATTCTCCCAGTTGTTTTGAAGATTTTGTCTTGGGCCTCTTACGATGTTTCAATTGTGTCCAGAGGATGTGATTGGTATTGGTCATTTGATCAACCAATTTTTGGATATAATTCACTTTTCCTTGCAATACCACATTATCATGATGGAGATGCCTATCCATAGTCTTTCTCTCTTCCAACTGTTGAAGCAACTGAGCATTTTATTATTGTAATTTTTCAATGATTGGGGTATGATAAGATGTTTAAGAAGAGGGCTTGGATCCCTTGATGGATGTAGAGGTTCTATCAACTTTGGAAGCTGATTTAGGCATCATGAGGTAGGAGTAACAGAGGGCTTGTGAGAGGGAATAGGTGAAGATTTTACTTCTCTATCAGGCTCAAACTCTTCTGCAAAAACTTCCCCAAGTCTTTTATGAGGGATTTCATGATAAAAATACACTTGGATAGGATCTGAAGTGCTTGGGGGTTTTACATTAGGCTTTCCACTTGCACTTCAGGTACTTTTTCGAAAAGATCTCCCTTTTAACCGATTGGATCCTCTTCTATTAAAGGGAAATATTTTTGAATTGCCTCTTGTAACTTCTTAGGCTGAGGATAAACATGTGTTGAAGGAAATGGGGAATTATCAACATGAATTTTGGTTTTCTTTCCCGATGAGGCTGCAAGGGAATCAACAATTTTATTGTCCTTTTGATCAGATAGAGAGATAGTTTGAGTTGGAGGGTTTGGAGTCTGTCAGAGTCCAGTAGTCTCTAGTGATAAAATGTAATATTTCAAGGTTATTGTTGGGTTCCTAGGTAAAATGTTTGTATTTTCAAATAAAATTTGGCATTCCTTTCTATTGTCAAATGAGTCTTGAACCATCTCCTCCACTAAATCTTCAAGACATTCAAGGTACTATTGCAGTAGAATTTGAAAAGGACAGAGAGTATTGTCTTGGAAGAGTAAATGAACACCTGGAGATGCTCCTAAAAAAGGCCAACAAGGACATAAGTTTTAGAGACACATGTCCAGGCACTACTACATCATAAAATTGATCAGGAAAAGTCACTCAAAAGTGTTCTACAAGAACACGCTGCGCTTTTGACTCTGTTTTTGGTGATCATTTCCTAAAGCGGTTTGTGACCAAATAAAGATGAATTTTGGAAAACCAAAGGAGGTTTTTTCTAAGGACATACCAAGTCACAATAACCTCCCTCAGAGTTTACACAGGTCTCATATATTGGGAGATATTAAACTTTCTTGGAGGCCTATTTCAAAAAATCAAATTCTCCAATTTAATTGCCTGTTTTTGGTCATCATTTTCAAAAGAGGTGTTTGACCAAATAAATATGAATTTTGGAAACCCAAAGGACATTTTTTGTTAGTAAATACCAAATCATAATAACCTCCTTCAGGTTTTACACAGGTATCATATAGTGGGAGATATTCAACTTTCTTGGAGGCCTATTTCAGAAAATCAAATTTTCCAATTTAATTTCCTATTTTAGTCATTCTTTTGTGGCACATATTCCAAGAACATGGGAATGAATTTCACAAACCTGAGAGAGGTTTTTTTTCAAAACAAACCGATATAAACAAAACCTCTCCCTGTTTTGTAAAATGTTTTATGTTTAAAACTTTATCTCTCGATATTTGACCCCTATTTTTTCATTGCACTTCTGTCACAGTTGTTGTGCTTTTGGATAATTTGTTTTCAAATCAATTTTGAAGGGGTTATATGTAGGTTTTTTCTTGAATTAGTGACTCCAGGGTGTATAGGACATCTTCATATTTCCATTTATACATTTTTCAATAAAAAACTCATCGAGCAAGGCCTCCCAATAATCCTCCAAAGTTTCTACTCTTCTGCTACATTTTGCTGCCATTTCCATGCTTTCCTATGATTGTTTCATAAGATTATAAGCATAATTTAAAGTTATTTGCTATGTTTTGGATGAAAATTTCATGTTATGTTACACCTTCTTCTTATGAATGGATGCATGATCTCATTCCCACTTTGAGACTCACCTCATTTACCCTATACACAATGACAAATCCTAAATGCTATTGAGTATACCTACCTTGCCCCATTTTATCTTTGCAACTCATCTTTTGGAAACAATGGACTATCTCCCTAGACCTACACTCTCATCTAGAAAACTCCAAATCAAAACCAAACTGAGCTAAATACCTAGCCTAATAGATAGCCACTTAGACTTGTTCATCTATTCATAGGTGTGTAACGCATATCTGTAGTGAGTTTAGCAATGTGTTATCGATTTGTAATTGTCACAAAGAACCAGTTAAGAAATCTTCCATTATATAAACATAAAAATAAATAAATAAAATTCACAACAGGCTTATAACACACAGTGATGTCAGTGGTATCTAATTTAGCATTTCAATTAAAAATAATTGCTGATATAATAGCCCATATCATGAAAGAAATATACATAAATTTTACAAAGATTCTACTTCTTCTTCTCATGGATTATAAACAAGTAGTATTTATCATTTGTCAGCTCATGAAACTCCTCCCTCGACTCCTAAGTATTGTGACACCTCACAATAAAAAATCTAGGGAACTAGTCAATTCTCCCAATAGCCTAATATTTACAGCTTTCCAAGTGTAGAGATAAATTTCACACATCAGTCTGACGAGATAGTTAGAATATGGACCCACCTATAGGATATAACATCCTACATATAGTTAAGAAGAGGTAGGCGAGAGAGTATTAAGATAGTCTTAAATTTAGTTCCCAATGGTAGAGTTATAGAGTTCATTGACCTTAGCTTAACCATATATACTTCTTTTCAGATTTTCCTACAAGTAATGTTGTACAACATGACAAATTTAAGATTTAGGAATTTTATTTATTATTTTTTGTCAGATTATCATCCTCGCTAGGTAGAATTCCCCGCTTCCAGCAAGCCTGTTCAGTAATCCGACAGGTTTACCTAGTCATACCATAGGCCGGTACTCGCTGCCAACAAACCTGTTCAGTATTTCGGTGGGTTAGCCTCTTACACCCTCAAAGACTGGTCCACCATATTTTAAGATTTTAATATAAAGATTTCTTTTTGGCAAGAAGATGGGGAGACGACTTTGAAAATTTTATTTAATACTGGGATGGTATTTATGTTAGAGAATGACTCTCCTTTATGTATTCCTTAGAGATTGTCCTAATGTAAGGGGTACTTAGGAGGACGTAGCCTATCTAAAGATATGGTATAATCAAACATTTTTAGTGTGTAGTGGATGGTACCGTTGGGAATGAACATAAAGGTATATTTAGGCTCAACTCACTTTCTTCTTTTTTTAATTTATTGTGATGTTTCCATGGCTAACCGCTAATTAGACCTCCTTACTACTCTTTAATAAAGATACTTTACTCACCTACTTAGGGTTCTTGGGGAAATTATACGAGTAACCTCTAAGTTTGATAGTCAAGGTATCACTTCCTTATATCCTCTAGTGGTAGAGGTTAAGAGAAACTGCCATTAAAGGTGCCTTGAGAAAAATAAGATAGAAATCTTTGCAAAAATATGTCTCCTTGAAATTGTCTACTCTTTGTGATATAAATACCTGCAAACATCTCTAAAACTGTTTGTCAAAAAACACACTCTAAAATATCAAAACAAATGAGATCAATGAGATCAAGTCACATGCACATGTATCTCATAGTTATTTTATTAAAATGAAAATGTAAAATGAGGCTGCATTAGACTTTAAGCTAAACTAACAACATACAACTTTTATTTATTATCCTACCCTACCTAAAAAGAAAGGAAAATCTGTATTCAAGTGTAAGAACTTTTCCAATGTAACCATGTGCAAACAAAGATAAGAAACATACCCATATCCAGATATGAAAAATTTACCGCAGTGATTACCTAGATATGAAGAACCAACCAACCTACTTGTTTTGGCATCAAAAGGTGTTGAAGAAGAGAATATTATTGTGGCTTGATGAACTCTTGAAACCAAATTTCAATATAGTCCCGATGTTCATCAAAATAATTTATATGCTCTCCTTCATCATGCTATGCATATCCTCTTATTCTGGATGATTGATTTATGAAGTACATAAAGGATCTGCTGAGATGGATGTTGAGAACTCCTCAATCTCAGGTCTTAGTGATTTCTCTCCATCGGATGTAGTCCATAATGTTTCAATTTCTTCTCTAGTCTGGAAAAGAGAATCATTTTGTAGCTCATGGGACTTTGGTTCTTTTATTATTTCCGAAGAGGTAGATAAGTTCTTGACTATTGTCAAGATGTGTTCTTCCTTAAAAGAAGAGATCCCAGGTGTTGCTAGGATTTGAGAGAGATCTCCCAAACTAATGGTCACCTTCGAATCCATTCTACTGGTTGATGGATCGTACCTCACGCAGGGATTAGTGTCTAAGGTTTAAAACATCCAAAAGTTTTTTTATTATTATAGATTTTTTTAAAGTTTTTAATCACAACTACCTAAAAGATGAAAGCCATATTTAAAGCAGATTTGTGCAAACTAAACACATCACGCTTTCATAAAATAAATCACACTTGCAGGAAATAAATCAAAGCATAAAATAAAATACGATTGCAGGAATGAAATCAAACTCACACGTGTATGAAAGTAAACACATTGGAATGAAAAATAAACACACTTTGCAGAAGGGAAGCAAACTTGCATGAAAGAAATAAAACTTGCATAAAAAAAATAAAAGAAAAAACTCTTGCAGTAAAATAAGCACACTGTCAAGAAAAATAAATTGCGGGAAAGTAAACACACTCTGCACGAAATAAAGCACGCTTGTGGGAAAGTAGCTTGCAGGAAGTAAACAAACTGAGAAAAGTAAACAAACTAAGAAAGATAAGAAAACTTGCAGAAAAATTAAACACTCTTGTGGAAAGGGAACAACAAGGCTTTGGAGCAACCCATTAAAATGGATGCGCAGGTTCTTACCTATCGTCTTAAAGTTTCTCATCCCCCTTGTTGTGTAATTAAAGGAAACCTACCTACCTAAGCTCTAATCCCTCTAGCACCTCCCCAACAACGACGCCAAAAATGACGAGTAAAATATATGTTATCTATTTCGACATTAAATTGTCAACCCGGGGCTCGTAAGCTTCGAGGTGCCAAAACTGTATATGCAGGTCTAGATATCTAATCTAGCCTAGCCTAACCTAATCTAATCTAATGCCAATAAACTCATATAATGAAGAGATTTAAGCAATTCTAAAAGTATGAACTCTATATGGTCTAAGTAACCTTAAACAACCTAGGGCATCTATTCCAAAGATATCTATTCAATCTCTTTTTAAATAAGCAAACAACAAGTAAATTAAGCAACTAATCTATCTATCTCTGAATGAACAAGAAATTAATCAATTACTCTATCAAAACTATCTTGACAAGTGAACTCTATTAACTCACAACTATTTCTATCCTACAAAGGATAAACATTAATTCAAACCCATAACTAACACTAATTAGAAATTCTAATTCAAAATAACATTGAAAATACTCCGTATCGAAATCTACAACCTCAAAACTAATTCAAGCAAAGCTATAAACTCATAAACTCATAATTGAAAATCTTAATTTGAATTCACTCTTCTAATTAAAAATTACAATTCAAATAAATAACTGAACTAATCCTATCATTAAAACTCAGATTTCAAAATTAGAATGCTTTTAGAAAACATAATCCTAAAATCTATTTCTATCCTAGCATACTAAGACAATATTAATAATCCAATTAAATTCATGAAAACATAACTTGAACTAAGAATCAAATCTAGCTTAATTACAACTATTAAAACTCACAATTACTTTCCCATCGAAGCTTGCAAAAGAAACTCTATCTAAACTAATCCTTTGTTTTAAATACTACTCTGTTTTAATTTGCAGAAGCTAATTTAAAATTTGATATATCATTTAAGTTAGTAACTTGTAGGACAATTCTTAGGAAATAAGAAACATAGCATAACAAATAACCAACTCCTACAAGTAGCCTGCAAAGGAGGAATTAGACAATTAAATTATAAACAACAAACACAATATTTAAAACTACAAAATAAATATAACAGAGAAATGAATTATAAAAAAACACGATCTATCTATCTAATTATTCACCCAGACCACTGGTGACCCCCCAACAGGTCGTGGCTACTCCTCAACAACAAATCACAAGATCAGATCAACACAATTCTGTCATTAACTTAAAAAACGCAGCCTGAACATAAATTTGCAGAGATGTCTCAATTACACAATGAAATGTCTTCTTAAAATTTTGTCCTTGGTCTTGCCACTACTGGTGGTATTTATAAGTGAATTACAGCTTGATAGGTCGACCACTGGAAGGATCGACCTTCTCTAAAAATAACAAATTCATTAAATGAGCTGCTAACAACTTTGGCTTCTAGAAACAGAATGAACCACTCAGTGATTAACATAACTACCTAATCTGAGATGTCAAGAGCTTAGTAGCTAGAGGCCATGAGGGTGAACAAAACCCATGTCGTTGATTCACCCAGCACAGGTTGCCAATGTGCTAACTACCAACTCATCTGTGCTCTGAGTGTGGGATGGAGTGCCGGATGCCGAATTGAAAACCATGAACCACTCTCAATCCATTCATAATTTCAAGAAATGACCCATGTGGGACCTAATTTTGCATATTAAGTACAAAACCCATGCGATGGATTGTTCTAATTCGACTTCATTCTCCCACAAATTAAGCTGGATGTTCACTATCTGTAATAGTGCCGGATGAATGTCCGAATGGAGGATCAGATCACAATTTTTCCCTGTTGCAAGCAAACCATACATTAGATCTTCATAAACATCGAACTAAACTAAATTGATCACAAAACCATTACAAAAAGGATAATTACATACCTTCTCCGAATTCATGGTGACTTGATATATAAATCTTTGAGAATACCTTCAAAATGGATAAATGAGAGCATAACGTATATAATATTGCATGAAAAAAGGTTTGATCATTGCCATAAAACAATCAAAATATGAACCCAACACCTCTGTAACCAAATCATTTACTTACTAGCCTCTGTAGTAGCAACATACTCTTCTTCTGTTGTTGAAAGTGCAACAACCTTTTGTAGTTTTGAAATCCAACTTATTGTTGTTCCACCTACAATAAAAACATACCATGTGGTGTTCCTCCTGCTATATTTATCACCTTCCATACCTGAATTAACATATCCATGTAGAACAATGTATGAACCTCTAAAGAATAATGCATGGGTAGAATTACCTCTCAAATACCTGAGAATCCACTTTACTTCCTCCCAATGTTATTTACCTGGATTGTTCATATACCTACCCACAACTCCCACTGTATGTGCAATATTTGGTCTTGTGCAAACCATTACATACATCAAGTTTCCAACTGCTGATGAATAAGGGACCCTCAACATGTATTTTATCTCCTCTTATGTCTTGGAAAACATTTCATTAGTTAATTTGAAATGGCTAGTCAAATGTGTACTAACTTGTTTTGCATTTTTCATTCTAAACCTCTTCAACACCTTCTCTATGTACTCACCCTGAGATAATGTCAATTTGTGATTTTTCCTATCTCTTGTTATTCTCATGCTGTTGTTGGATTAATTGATAAATTAAGACATAAACTAATCTCCCTAGATCCACCTATATTTAGAACAAAACAAGACATGACCTAACACTTTCCCTAAGCTCTAATCATTTAATCTACTATCAAACAAGACATGAACGACATACCGTTTAAATATCGCTTCCTTATATCTTTGTTGTCCTCGCTCCACTCTGGTGCTCTTGTGATATTGGATCTTTAAGGGAACACAAATCAACCAAAGTGAAAGCAACAATATTATACTCAATGAAAACTTATGCATGTGATCAAGGAATCATACAATAAAACGAGAGTGGTTTTATGGGAAAGAAACATGTCACTACATTATATTAAGTAAAAAGTGGAATATACAACCAAAACCCTTGATGTTTCAAGGTCCCCTTTCAGTGGCCCTTTGCTCCAACACACACTTTCTCTAAACTTGCATGAAGAAGATCCACAATGAATTGAAGAACCAAGATGAAACCCTCAAGCATGAACTGAGGTAGAATTCCTCACACAATTCTTAGCCTATTCAACCTTCATTAACCTTAGCCTTTTCCATGATAAATCCCTCTTTATATAGGGGAAAGAGAGATGGTTAAAGAGATTTGGATGATCCCACCAAATCAGAGAAGTGAGTAAGATCTCCTCTATTCAGAAGCCACCTCATCTTCTAGGATATCCCCTTCTAGAACTTTTGTGAAGCTCGACCTTTTCTTAGTCTTTTAACATCGTCACACCCCAATGATAGGACAACCTATGACGACGCCACAAACTAGTTTCATGGTGGAGTGCGGCAATCATGCATCACCGCATCTTGCATATAGTGCAACCTATGACGATCTTGTTTAATAGGGTTTTTGAGAAGATAAATCCAGTCACTTTTCTCATGAAGAAAGGCTCTTTTGGGAACATGAACACATGTTGTAAAAGGATCACTAGGGTGACCAAAATAATGTGTAACACATACCAAGTATTTTCTTTGTAGCACCCAAATCCTTCATCACAAATGAATTAGCTAATTTCTTCTTGAGTACATTTATATCCTACATATTAGACCCTACAACAAGCATGTCATCTAAATACAATAGAAAGATAATATAACTTCCATTTTCTACCCTTTTAAAATAAACAAAGTGATCAGAATGACATCTATTATAACCTTGTTCTGTCATAAACCTGTCAAAATTCAAATACCACTGCATTAGAGATTTATTTAGGCCATACAAGCTCTTCTTCAACCTGCAAACCAAATTTTCCTTTCCTTTCACCTCATACCACTGCGGCTGCTACATATAAATCTCTTCCTCCAAATCCCCATGGATAAAATATGTTTTTACATCTAACTGTTCAAGATGCAAATATCTTACTGCCACAAGACTTAAAATAGTCCTAATTGAAGTCATCTTAAAAACATGAGAAAATATTACATCAAAATCTATACCTTTCTTTTGTGCAAACCCCTTTGCAACAAGTCTAGCCTTGTACCACTTTTTCCCTCCATCTTCTTCCTTCAACTTGTAAGCCCATTTATTATGCAATTCTCTTTTTCCTGCAGGAAACTGAACCAAGTCCCAATTCTAGTTATTTACCAAGGAATTTGTTTCCTCTTTCATGCATTTCTCCCACTTCTTCTTAGTGTTTTCCTCCATTGCCTCTTCATAACATTTTGGTTCACCATAATCAGTCAACAATAAATAATACAATGAAGGAGAGTATCGTTGAGGGGGTCTAATTAACCTGATAGATATTATAACAACACTTGCAGGAGTTTGAGGTACATGTTTCTCCTGTTGTTGTACATTTTGATTTTCTAGTACCTTTGGAATTTCTTTTTCAGTGATCTCATCAAGCATTGTGTATTCTGGTTTTTATTTTTCCTATTTCTTTCCCTGCAACTGATCTTTGTACATGACCTTCTCATTGAATATGACATATCTACTCCTAATGTTTTTTTTATTTTCATAATACCATAAGAGATAACCAAAATTATTAACACAGTATCCAATAAAGGTACACTTCTTGAGTTTTACCTGAAGCTTTGTTCTATTTTCTTTATCAATATGGAAAAATGCATCACAATCGAAAGTTGTTTACCTTTTTACCTGTCCACATCTCCTCTAGAATTCCACCATCCAAAGAGATTGAAGGTCCTCTATTTATTAAGTAAAAAGCATCATCTACAATATCTGACCATAACTATAAGGGAAACCCAACATGCAATCTCATACTCCTTGCACTCTCCATGATTTTCCTGTTCATCCTTTCTGAAACACTATTTTCTTGTGGTGTTCCTGGAACTATTTTCTATCTACGAATCCCATGGTATGAATAGTAGTATTCAAACTCCTTGCTGCAATATTCACCTCCATTTTATAATTTAAGACACTTCAACCTTTTTTTTGTCTCATTCTCAACCAAAGATTTCCATTTCTTAAAAGTATCAAAAACATCATATTTTGTTTTAATGCAATAAACCCAAGTTTTTCTAGTTGCATCATCAATTAAAGTAACATAATAACGAGATCCACCAAGAGATGATACTTGAGATGGTCCCCATACATTTGTATGCACAAGAAATAATTTTTCATTCTTCTTTACCTTTCCAACTTGGAGAAATATGACTCTTTTTTGTTTTCCATAAACACGATGCTCACATAAATCCAAATCAATTTGTTTAATTATCTAGCAACAAATTGCTTTTGTGAAGTATCTGCATCCCCTTCTCACTCATGTGTCCAAGCCTATGATGCCACAATTCTATATCCACTCCTATAGAATATAAAGAGATATAAGAGTTAATATTACCAGTACACAAATATAATGTACCTAGCTTCTCTCGTTTTTCTATCACCAGTGATCCTTTGGTAACCTTCCATGCCTTATCTGTAGATATAGATATAGAACCTTCACTTTCTAACTGACTCATTGAAATTAGATTTTTCCTTAGATATGGTACATGTCTTATCTCTTCCAATAACCATTGATTTCCATTCTTTTGCTTTATTTGTACCTTTCCCATTCCAACAATTCTTCATGGTGCATCATCATCCAAATGAACCTGTCCAAAATCACCTTGAACATAATCTAGAAAATGTTTCTTATGGGGCGTGGCATGAAATGAATCCCTTGAATATACTACCAAAGACTCAAAAATATTATCTACATAAAGAATCAAAGCATCTTGTAACACATTACCTGTTACATTTGCTTCTTTATTTTTCTCTCGTTGTCCATCTCTTTGTTTCTTTGGAGCTCTATAGTCTTTCTTCAGATGTCCTTTCTTCCCGCAATTCCAACACTCTATCTTTCCTGGTCTAGATTTGGATCTGCCCTTCCTAGAATTCCCACGGTTCCCTGTGCCCTTTCCTCTATCCTTTTTCCTTCCCTTGTTCTCCACAGTCAATGCATTAATTGATGTCTCACCTATGATTTTTTGTCGCATTTCCTCGTTAAGGATAACACCAATAACATCATCAAATTTTAGAGTGTTTTAACTAGAGACATAGTTACTTACAACCATGACCAAGCCATTCCATCTTTCTAGCAATGAGTACAAGATTAGAAGAACCCTGACCTCATCATCAAAATATAATTTTACAGAATTAACTGATTAATAACCATATTAAATTCATTTAAATGATCTGCAACATACCCACCTTCTAACATCTTCATATTAAATAATCTCTTCATTAGAAATACCTTATTGGACAACAAGGGTTTTGATATAGTTTAGTCAATGCATCCATAAACTCCTTCATTGTATTTTATTTTGAAATATTGAAATCCATCGATGCTTCTAGGATCAAC
>ML825973.1:49641-67094 GCA_009831015.1 Picea engelmannii | reverse complement strand
AAATTTATATTCATTGAAAAATGTCACATCGTGTCCTAGTACATAATGGAAATTTGTGCCCAAATTACAAAGTGGAAAACTCATGCCCAAAGTACAAAATGGAAACTTGTGTCTAAAGTACAATATATACATGTTGAAAAAGACAAATGAAGACACCCATTGACCCCCACCAATCTCCAAATGTGATATTTTTCTTCTTTCTTCTAAAGGAATCTTGAGGTCTCCTGCATCTAATATTTTTATTCATTTACAGAGACTGGAAATGAAACAACATTTTTATGTTATTTTCCACAATTTTAATTATTAGCAAAATTAAAAATTAAAATAAAAATTCAATATAATAAAACTTCATTGCAGGTGAGGTATCCAAACTTGTGAATGGTGTCCTATCCCAAGCCTCTCTACAATAAAATCTTACAAAATTTATAATTAATAAATTAATGAAAAACTCTAACACCTACAATGAAAACCACATTTACTCAAAAAAACTAATCAACTATTTATTGATCTAATTGAGAAAATCTAGGACAACATTGGATATTGGATTTCTTGGCTAGGAGGTGGAGCCTTCAATTGAACCTCTACTCCAAGGAAAAATGGTAGATGTCGCACTAGTAGAATCCATAAAAGTAGACACGCCATTGGTAGATGCAACAATGGAAGCCACAATGGCAGTAGATATACCAATAATAGAAGCCACAACAATAGAGGAAATAATGGTCTCTACACCATCGATTGAGCAACAACAACAAGACCGTGAAAATTAGCAATGGGTTTAATCATACCAGAATAAAAAAAAAAAAACCTACAAGTGCAGTAGCACTAAAAGGGCCAACCAATGGAAATTCTTGTAGGGGAAAGCAAAGATAAAATCACATTAATGGCTACAAACAACAAGCGTTAAACCAATAACAGACACAAATGAACAATCATAAGAAAACAAAGCATGTCTATAGAAAAATTTAAGCTGCTCAATACTTGTGTGAAAGGCACATCAATATAAATTCTGACAATCATGTGTATAGTTCATTTCTCAAAGGAAGAATGTCGGTATGATGAAAAAAACAATTTAACATATGTTTCGTGTGGATCAAAGATATTCAATGGCTAATATCTTGGGCAAAAAGGAATACATGGTCACTGGTAACCAAATAATGTTATAACATGAGGTGCTTTCAACTTCAAAACACATGTCCTTTAAGGAGAAAATTTAATGGTTTAATGGTTATTGGCCTCCTTCATCGGTGTTGTGCCAATGGATCCACTCAACATGGAAAAAGAATTATGAGATTCCTCTCTGCTCCAAAGGTGTTTTTTTAATTCATATTTTCGATCATGCTACTTATAAGCAAGTTTTAAAATAGGGTCCCTGGTTTTGGGGAAGAGTGGGGCTTTTTATATCTCCTTGATTTCCAAATTTTGATCCTAACTCTATGTCAATTACTAGAATGACACTTTGGGTACACCTCCCAAATTTTCCATTTCATTATTGGTATATATCAATTTTTGAGGATATTGAGAATACTTTGGGAAGTTACATAAAAACAATTTTGGAGATTTATAACGAGATTGTGTACATACACAACATTTACCCGATATTTATCCCCATGCACGAGCTCATCCTTCAAGAGAAAAAGGGACCAAATCCAAATAAAACAAATTGGAATTGCCCGACATTTACATGATATTTATCCCCATGCACAAGGCTACAAATTAACCAAAAAACCTCCTAATGGTGTCCTTATCCAACTCTGAATTTGTATTGTTGATTTTTCTTTTCTAATTACACAATCTTGTTTTGCATGGCTTGATTTTTTTGTTGAAGTGTTTCTTTATTTGTTTAGAAAATGATAGATTATTATTATTATTATTATATATATTATATTAAATAATATATAATTGATATATATTAAAAACATTGAGAAAAACAAAACAAAAAAAACAAATTTCAAACAAAATAACAAAGAAAAAACAAATTTCAAATTGCATAATGAGCCTGCGCCCATTCACACACAACAACATTATAGCAACATTCACCGATGATCTCGCACCCATCTACTAGCAGAGAGAAATTCCCAAAACCCCATCATTCCCATCTACTATCAGATCAAAACCCCTCGAAACCCCGCCATTCGAGCTCAGCAAGAGGGAGGCCGAGAGTGAGAGGGAGGAGAGAACCCCCGTGCAGTGGAGCGAAACCCCTGAAATCACACCATTTGAGCCCGTGAGAGGGAGGAGAGTGATATGGAGGAGAGAACCCCCCTGTAGTGGAGACCTACATATTTCATACGCCTATTTATAGGGAATACGCTCAATCATCTAGAGGGAGGAGAGAACCCACGTGCAATGGAGATAAGGAGGCCCTACACAATGAAATTTGACAGTCCAACCCAACAAGGAGACAAGGAGGCCCTACACCACAATGTAAGAAACAAAGGAGACTCAACCACCCTTAGAAGAGACATAGATGCTCAGGGGATCACCAACAATGACGGAAAAATCAATATGTTTCTTCATTTGCATCAACCCATATATATATTGCATTTTTTTATTATCAAGAAAACATATTTTTGGTGTGACTAAAACATGTACAAGTGAGAAAGGATATCAACAAGATGAATATGTAGCAACCATCCAACTAATCATTTAAGAATTTGTTGATTTAACTCAAGAAGGATTATGTATTTTTGTGAATCCCTTTGCTGACCAAGACATTGGGAAAAATCAATAATATTAATCTCATCATACCATGGTTGAAGAAGGAGAAAAACAAATTTTGATCTTTGAGTTCCCCATTCAAGAAATTGATGAAGAAACAAGGATTAAAATACCATACAAGTTGATCCTCCTCCTCACCAAGTCTTATAAAGAATATTTTTAAGGATTCTTGTGAAGTCCTTCAATACTTCTACATGATCCTCCCTAAGACCAAACTCTCTCCAAGAGAACTATATTTATTGCCAACTATAGGTTTAAATGGGTTCTTTTGCAATTTTCCTCAGAGTGTTGAAGCCTCTATGATCTATTTATAGAATGAGGAGAATAGGTGTTGGGCTCTAAATATGTCTAAAACTAGCCTTAGTTTAACATTAATTTATCAACCCGAGGATTCGTCTTTTATCTCAAAGAATATCGGCAAATTCTATGCAGATAGCTCGTAGAGGCTAAAATCGTGTAGTGAAAGAAAATCYGAGTTTATCAACAATCAAGTTCCTCAAACATTCATTAAAGATTCTAGGAATTGAAATCTAAAGTTGTGCAATGGAAAGGAACTAATTAATCTATTGAATTCATTTTAATAGAAGTAATTGAATCTAGTTAAAGACTTGCAGAAATGACTATTATTATGAATCAAATTGCTGGAAAGAAAAAGGCAAATTGCTCTATCTATGGAAAGAAACAGAGACTGTAATCTAGTTGAAAAGAGACAACAATCATATTTCTATTGAAAGGAACAACAACTATATTCTAACGGAAAGGAACAACAAATGTAAACTAAGTAAAAGGAACAACAAATGTAAACTAAGTGAAAGGAACAACAAATGTAAAATAAGTGAAGGGAACAACAAACGTGAACTTATGAGGAACTGTCACGCATCAAATCTTAGTAATAGGAATTGGAACAACAATCATATAATGCTTAAGGGAATATCTATCTCTTGCAATTGACATAAAATCATCAACACACTTATGCATTCATTTAACTACTATAAAAGAGAATCGAATTACAAAACAAAAATTGAACTGATACAATTACAGGTCGAACAGTAGCTCCTTTAGACTGGGCCCTTGGTCCTTAGAAGCAGTGCTATTTGAAATTCAGTATATAGAAATGGTAAAACCGCTTGAAGATTCTATTGATTTCATAGCTGGTACAACATTTTACAAAAACTGCTAACGCATCGCAATTCTAAGTTTTAAGTTCTTGGGTGCAATTCTTCTACCTCTTTTCAAGATCTATTTACCCCTTATATATTACAATAATCTGGGTAAATTAAGCTATCCCAAGGATCACGAGATCCTCAGGATTGCTTTACTATTACAATACAAGCAACTCGATCATCTTCAAAACTGCCTTGCACCATAAAGTCTTCAACCTCCAATAGCTTGCACATCTTCAAGATTTCCTTTGCTATCTTGAGTTTGACAATATTTAACCAATCTTGTAATAAAACCATACAATTTCAATCATATTTAGGATCTATATAATCTAACTTCAACAATAACGCTAAAGAGTATATTATTCATTTTCTATTCTATTTTCTCCTAAATAATCGAAAAGTCAATCAAGATGATATCATGAAATGTGGGAAAAAGGATGATATTTATACCTTTTTCATAACCTAACATACCCCCCAGCTTACCTTCTTTCATGTCCTCATGCAAGCTGAGATATTACATGTAAAGCAATAATGTTGTAAAGTGGAAAGGTTGGTTCCCCAGGCCTTCTGAACCCATTGCTTCTTTTGAGTTCTCCAAAAGAAGCATCCTCCCTTTTCTTGTTAATTTGATAATCTTTTTGGTAACTTTCTGGAGGGAACCAGATGATAGGGGAATTATATCTGCACCCAATCCAAGCAGGCCCTTCCTCTTGGAGCAATCTAGAATACCTCTCTATTCTATAGGTAGCTACAAAGAAATTCCTATACCCAAAGGGTTCCCTACTCTTTACTTCACTGGAGGATGCATCCCATCTCAGTTTAGAAGTAGCAAGAGCCTCCTCCTTAAGCTCCCTAAAACGAGTGATACTTGAATGTATAACCTGTAGATGGATAGGGGCTAAGGAGTCTACGACCCCCCCTCTTTTCATAAAGGTTTTATGTCGCATAATGTTTGGAAAGGACTTTGGAGGTTCTCCCCTAACCCAGAGATATTGCCTAACTTCCCTCTTTAGGAAGGTTTTATGAGATTTACCCCATCTGAATTAGTTCTGAGTAAATGACAAAAATTCCTGAAACTGTATGTCACCTATAAATGGGCCAGGGTTATCTTCCCTTTTTTTTTCTAGAATGAAATTATGAAAGTACAATTCACACAAAAAGTATTGTACCTTTTCGTCCTGCTCTCTGAAACATGAAATAAACTCAGGTACAGTGGAAAATGAAATAGGTTTTCCTGCTTTGATGGCCTTCACTCTTAATAACAGATATTGTTCCAGCAAGAATAAAGTGTAATTAGTGGCAAGGGCTCTGCAATTAATRGCATCAGAGTAGACATCACAKATTTCTTTAATTTGCTCCAAAGATTTTTCTAATTGGGTTTGCACCTTTTTTATCTTCCCTTGGGCTTTGGTGAGYGCAKCATAGGACTCAMTCTCTATTKCTATCATGKCCTTCATTTGTTTAACAATATTTTGATATTCATCCCTAGTGACCATCTCATCTTAGTGTTGAGCTAATGCTCRTTGGGTTTGTCCCAGCTCTGCCTTTAGTTTATCAATGGTGACACACTGTTCTTGAGATTGGGATGCTTGGTATTATTCCATAGCACCCATCTCTTCCCTAAGTTAATGCTTGTTGGACCTGTGTAAGCTCTGCTTCCAGTCTKTCCACAATAACACTYTGTTTCTGGGACTGGAGTTCTTGGTTCTTTTCCATAGTCAGTAATTCATTTCTGTTTTGAACCAGGGTTTGTTGAGACTGCATCAATTCTTCCTCCAATCTCCTAATGGTAGCATTCTGCTCAAGGAGTTGAGCTATTTCCTCTAATACCGGGGTGTCTGTCTGCACCTCAGCATCAATTGCTTCTGTAGTTGTCATATTTTCTTGTGTTTCTAAAGGAATTGCTTCCTCATCCTGAGCCATTGTTTCTTCTACTACTATTTCTTCAGGGTCTGTCTGTATCCCTATAGAATTTTTAATGACTGCTTCTTTAGGAAGAGGGTTTCTTCCTTGCACTCTAGCCCTTTTGTTCTTCTTTCTTCTGTGGGCCTTATCTACCTATTCTAGCTGTTTCCTCAATTCCTTAATAATTTCCTTGAGTTTAACCACCTTCTTCTTTAATAATTCATCCTTCGTAGCCTTTTTCTTCAACAAATTGTTTTATTTTTTTAACTTTCTAATTTTCTTATGGCTCTTGGCTGATTTTTGTTTATGAGAGGTCTCAAGGTCTTCTTCATTTTGGCCAGTAGATGGTTGTTCCTCTGTTCCTTTCGAATGTTCTTTCTATCCAAGAGGGATTCTTGTTTCAAAATGAGATTCTTCCTGTGCTCTGTCTTTAGGAAAAGACATTTCAATATCAGGAAAATCTTCAATAGGTTTTGAAGAGGAGGCTTGTTTTGGGCATTTTCTGGATTATTTGTGCCTCTGTCAATTGAGGTTCCCGAGATTCCCAAAACCTGGGCTATTTCTACTTCATATCTCTTCATAAATTGTTATGTTAGATGCTCTAATGTTGGTTGGGTGTCTTCCTAATCATTCCTTTGTGAGGTCTGTTCTACTTACCTAATTTCTTGAGCATTCTCACGTGGAGACTTTTCTGTAGAATTCTGAAGTTCTTCAGGCTGTTTTGTTGTACCCTGAATTTCTTCAGTTGTTTCCTAAATTCGTCTGCTTCTTCTCCTTGTCTGAATGATGGTTGTAGGGGAAATTGTTACTCTCTTCCTCTTTTTCGTTAATGCATGTGTTTGTGAGGTCTGGGCCTCTATGATTTGGGCAGGGTCTACCTCAGCTTCGGTTTGAGGAGATAGGATTTCTCTTTGGGCAGTAGTCTCCTCTGCCTGTCTATTTTCAATTTCCTGTGGTGGTTCTTCATGGCATAATTCAAGCTACTCTGGTTGTGGAGGTTTATTGGCCTCAATCAGGTTATCCCAGGTCAATTGAGTTTGACTCAGTGCTTTATTTGTTATCAATTTAACTAATCTATGGTGACTGATAATAGTAATAGGGTCCTTGGATTTTTGTGTTTTTAAGGCAACCTCATGTAATATGGCATTTAGAAAGAAAGGTAGATTAAGTACTAACCGTTGTTTTAAAGATACTAACAATTTGAGGTGGTGAGGTTGAATTACGTCATATCGTCTATCACAAGTGGTGTACCGCTGAATTATCCCTGCAAGTTCCTTCCATGGTTCTCTGAGGGTACTGGGATTGAGTCCCTTTCCCTTCTTATCCAATTCTTCCCCAGGGTCTATGAAAGTTTCCACAGCTTCCTTCAATGTTGTGTATCTTCCTGTCCACTGAATGATCATGTTAGGGAGGCATGTGACCTCTACTAAGATTTCCAGGGTGACTGAGATTTGTATGCTTCACACCATAGAGTTTTCTCCCTGTAGAGTCTGAAAGAATTCAAGCGTGACATTCGTGTCATATCCTTGTAGACAGTTGAAGTAATCCGTCCACCCCAGCTGGTGCAGGATGTCTCTTGTTTGCTCTGTAATGTTTAGTAAAGTTGGCTCCCTGCGCACACCTCTGCCACCCATTTTGTGAGAAAATGTCGATGACTATCGTTCCTGGTAGCAGACTTGGTTAGACCAGCTTGGAGGAAAAATTACCGAAAATAGAAAATATCAGAGACAACAAATGTTTAAAAATGTGGGTATTTATTACAATCATTACTATCTTTATCAAGAAGCATGTCAATCATTCACTCCCCTCATTAATATAAAGGTCAACCTTGACCATCAGCGTAGGGAAAGGAATGAGTGTAGGTATTGATGGTGATAAGTAATGTTTGTACTGCCACTGCCAATGGGGATCAATGATTTATTTTCAAACAACATATTTTAATGATAATCATTAAACATTAATCCTCTTTTGTGGAATTGAAATATACCTATACTCAAATAATTCTTTAAGGATACATACGCCGAATAAATTAAATCTCGTTCATTTAAATAATATCCCACATATCATAATGTTGTTACTTTTCCGTTTCATTGAATACAGCCGAAATGATAGCCTCGTTATTGAGTGAAGGAAATCTAGAGATATGCAGAAACTTGGCATTTAAGATAAACTTCCATACCACAGGCAGCGCCACTATTGCCAGAAGGCATCCATAGCCTCAACAGGGTTTCCTTTTAACCCTCAGATGAGCTTGTATCCTTGATACTTATTTGAATCATCTTTTCCAAAAAGACCATTATCCCGGTTTGGTAGCCAGATGGTGATAATGCTACTCACTAGATTGTAACTTAGGTGAACAAGTCGGCTCGTGATGAGACCCCTTGTCCTTTAACTAGAAAATGTCAAAGGCCATTACCTTGGTGTGGTAGCCATAGTGGGAATGTCACTTAGGTTATTATCCTATGATCATGGTAGGTTGGCTCGTGATGAGACCCCTTATTCTTTTTGAAAAAAATTATTATACATATATATATATATTTTAAGTTTTAAGTTTTTCTCAAAAAAGACCATTATCCTGGTTTGGTATCTAGATGATGATAATGCTACTCACTAGAGTGTAACTTAAGTGAACAAGTCAACTCGTGATGAGACCTATTGTCCTTTGACAAAAGAAAATGTCAAAGGCCATTGCCCTAGTGTGGTAGCCATAGTGGGAATGCCACTTAGGTTAGTATCCAATGATCATGGTAGGTTGGCTCGTGATGAGACCCCCTATTCTTTGTGGGAAAATAAAGAATTTTTTTTTTTTTTTTGGAAGTGTATGAAGGAAGGCTCATCTACTCCTTAATAGTAAGGGATGGTGTAAAGAAGTGTAAGGATGCCAAGTAAAAGTGTGTCGTAGACTCCTTATTAATTATAAAACCGAGATATCATTTAAGTGTATTTGTATGTATAAGGGAAAAGAAACGAATTATGGTGGTTACAGGTTATGAACAAGGTTTAAGATATTTCGAAGAAAGTGATCCAAAAAAACCAATTTGATAAGGTATGGGAGATAGTCGAAAAAATAATGATAGATCGTTAGAAATAATGCTGGTGAAAATTATTTGGTGAAAGTTTTACCCCAAAGGAAAGGTTTAGCGTTTTATTAGCAATGTAGGGAAGGAACGAAAAAATGAACAACAGGTGTGCAAAAGGAACAGCGGGTGTGACAAAGGAACAACAATTGTTCCGTTCAAAGGAATCAATAGGCGCGCAAAAGGAACAACAATTGTTCCATTCAAAGGAACAATAGGCGCGCAAAAGGAACAACAATTGTTCCATTCAAAGGAATCAGAAGGCGTGCAAAAGGAACAACAATTGTTCCATTCAAAGGAACAGTAGGTGCACAAAAGGAACAACAATTGTTCCGTTCAAAGGAACAACAGGCGCACAAAAGGAACAACAATTGTTCCGTTTTTAACCATCTGAATAGGTAATTTTTAGAAACCTGGCAATGTATTTTGCTTGAATTCAAGGTTGATTCCTCATCAACTAAATTCATTTATGAGTTGGTTTATTTCAAAATTAAGTAATGGATGGTTTGTTAATGTTATGAATTTCATTATAGTTGCCCAATTGCTACTACCGAATCATGACACATTCATTTCTCTACGAAAGACAGGGTTTGGGTGATGAGATGAAGCGGGAGTTTGGAACAGAAAAGAGTGCTAATTGAGTTCATTACAGTTATCCTCCCTAGTTTTGACTTTCTCGAATGATTGTAAAAAATAATAATAAAAAAAACTAAATAAAATCTATAGAAAACAAAATTATATACATTATGTATAGTGTCAACAAAATTCAACATTTATGGAGTTGGGGTGGCTAGATTACCTTCCCAGCTAGCCAAAATTTGAACGGTAGGGTCCTTACTTACCTCTTGGTAGAAATATTCTTTTAAGGGCAGTTGATGATAGAGTCGTAGCCGGTTTCCATTGACCCGAAATGGAGATCCAGACCCATCGATGGTGATTAACGTGACTGTGCCATTATCATGGACTTCATTGATTTCGTATGGTCCTAGCCACCGTGTTTGTAATTTTCCAGGAAAATCCTGAAATCTGGAATCATAGAGGAGCGCTCGGTCACGTTTTTAATTTTTTTTTCTTTTATATGCTTGTCGTGCTAGGTTGTTCTCTGTTGCTGAATAACAGTCGTGCGCTCTACAGTAGACAAACCTGATTCATCCAATTCGTTGAGTTGTTGAAGGCGTTGTTTATGTGCTTTTGTAAGATCCAGTCTGATTTCCTGGGCCATCCTTAGAGTCTTGATTTCAAACTCGATTGGGAAGATGGGTTCTTTTCCATAGACTAAATGATAAAGAGAGTAGCCAGTGGTATTATGACATGTTGTACAGTAAGCCCATAAGGCATTTGGGAGTTGAGAAGCCCAATTCTGTCTGTTTGTTGAGACAGTCTTTGTCAGGATTGCCTCCAAGAATTTATTGGTGCTTTCCACTTTCCCATTTTCTTGTGGATGGTACAAAGAAGTAATTTTGTGTTTGATATGATAATTATCTAGGGTGGTGGTGATTCTATGAGCTGTAAATTGTGACCCCCCATCAGTAATTACCTCTCTTGGTAGTCCATAGCATACAAATAATTTGAAAAGAAATTTGATGACTACTTCTTCTGTTGCATTTGGTAAGGCTTCTGCCTCTACCCATTTAGTCATGTAGTCTGTTGCGACTAGAATACAGGCCCTCTAATTTGACTTTGGATTGAAGGGGACAACAAAGTCTAGTGCCCATCGCTCAAATGGTTCTGCAACTACTTGTTCTTTCAAAGGAATTTTATCAGCCTGACCTAGTTTTCCCATCTGTTGACAACTATCGTAGGTCTATACATATTTCTTCGCGTCTCTGAATATTGAGGGCCAATAATAGCCCATCTATAGAATTTTGTGTCCAGTCCTGCAATCTGCAAAATAACCACCACAGGGCTCATCATGTCTGACCTTTAGTATGTCGTATATTTCGTTATCTCGTACGCATCTGTTGATCTGGAGATTAGCTCCTGTATGGAAGAGATATCCGTTGATCCAAGTGAATCGTGTGCTACACTGGACAATCTGTTTCCTTTCCCTTGATGAAAGATGTGTCGGTAATCTTCCCGCTGCCAGGTAATTTTCCACATTAACATACCAAGGTGGCTTTGTAGTAATGGTAAACAAATGCTCCTCTAGAAATCGATCTTCGATTGTTAAGGAGTCATCTGTTTTGGGTATGCAGGATAGGAAGTTTGCAACAAGGTTTTCTTTCCCGGATTGATCTTTGATGGCGATATCAAATTCCTGCAATAATAACAACCATCAAGTGACCTGTCCATTAGTAATTGGTTTATTAGCCAGATATCTAATAACAGAATGATGAGTATACAAAATGAACATATAACCTGTTATATAATGACAAAATTTATTGATGGCATGTATAATAGCTAAAAACTCTTTCTCTGTTACTGTATAATTAGGTTCAACTGGATTAAGATTCTTGCTAATAAAATAAATGGTGTAGGGTTTCTTGTCCTCCTCCTGTTTGAGTACAACACCTATGGAAATATCTGATGCATCGATGGAGATGTGAAATGATATTTTCCAATTTGGCCCCCTCAACACTAGTGTTGTCGAGATCAGCTTCTTGAGTCCTGCAAATGCCACATCACACTTGTCAGACCACTGAAATTCTACATTACCAGTCAAAGCATGTAAAGGTGCAGCAGTTCTTGAAATTTTTTCCATAAATCTACAAAAGTATACTGAAGCGCCAAGGAAACTACGTACCTCATTTTGTGTGTGTGGTGTAGGTATATTAAGGATTACCTCTATTTTTTCTGGATCTACCCTAATTCCATCTACAGAGATATAATTCCCTACTACCACACCTTCTGTCATCATCATGTGACACTTTTCGTGTCTTAAACATAACCTGGTCGCAATGCACCGTTCTAGTATTTTCTCCAGGTTATTCAGTGCTTGATCGAAGTCGTTGCCATAAGGAGTGAAATCATCCATATAGACTTCAAGTCCTTCGCTGATCAAATCGCTAAATATGCTCAGAATGGACCTTTGAAAAGTGTTTGGAACGTTACAAAGTCCAAAGGGTAATACTTTGTATGAAAAAGTGCCCCAGGGGCATGTGAATGTAGTTTTATATTGATCTTCTGGGGCAATCTGAATCTGATTGTACCCACTAAAACCATCTAGGAAAGAAAAACATTTGTTTCCTGCCAAAGTATCCAGGACTTGGTCAATGAAAGGCAAAGGGAAGTGGTATTTTTGAGTGGCTTTGTTAAGTTTCCCGTAGTCAACACAAATGTTCCATTTCCCATTTTTCTTTGGGACAATCACTAATGGGGAAACCCACCAACTATCTAAGATGGGATATATAAAATCTACATCCAACAACTTTTGTATTTCTTCTTTAATGATATCCCTGAGGTGAGGATTCAATCTTCTCTGTGGCTGTAGGATAGGCCAGGCATATTTTTCAACATAAATGTGGTGTGTGCAGAGTTGTGGATCAATACCTTTCATATCAGAATATTCCCATGCAAAAGCTTGCTGGTATTTGGAGAGGACTTGAATTAGCTTTTGTTGTTGTTGTTCATCTAAATTGGTATTGATGTTTAGAGACCTCCCTGGTGCAATATCGATGGGTTTTCTGTTATGAACGATTGTAGTTGGAATTTGTTGTTCCATTAAATCTTCCAGCAGGTCTCCTTGTGCTTCACAGTCTAGAACAACTTGGAGCATTTGGTAGGTCAGGTTTCTCATGGTGGCTAGATTATTGATAAACCCATTGATTACGTCATCCTCTAGCTAGTTTTTAAGTTTGAGGGATTCTTCCTACATAAGAGGGGTTCGTAAATCCTTCTCTTGGTATCATGGTGGTGGAAATTGTGGATATATGAAAGTTGGACTTGGTTTAGCAGGAGGATATAAAATGAGGCTCTTTGTGATACCCCCTCTAGTGATTGTCATATTACCTATTTGATGTCCTATGTACGCATCTGCTTTTGCAAGCCATGGCCTGCCCAGTATCAATGGATTCCCTTCAAGTCCACTTCTTGGGTTGATGACGAGGAAGTCCGCCGGATATTCCCAAAAGTCGACGGAGATGGATATATCATGTAATGTGCCAATTGGTCGAACTACCGATCGATCTTCCAACTACAGAATTATTGGAGTGGGTTCGAACGAGTTAAAACCCAGGGTATTGTAGGTTTCCATAGTCAGGATGTTGATGGCTTCTCCCAAATCAACTAGTGTATTGGGAAAAGAACAACCCTGGATCTGAACTGTCACTATGGGATTCCCTAGATATGCATATTTAACCGGTTCTTTTCTACCTAAAATTAGATCAGACAAGGCTCCTACCACGCAGACTGTTGATGATGGATTTTTATTTTTTCTGATGACCTTTCTCCCACATAGCTCCTTGATCGTTTTTGCGTAGATTGGGATGTCCTGAAGAGCTTGCAAGAGTGGAATCTTGATATATAAATTCTTGATTTCCCCTACAATGTCGAAGTTGGGATATACGGTCGGTTTTTCTATCATCAATCTTTCGGGGAATGGAGGGGAGGGAATTGCATCCTTATCAGGATCTTGTGATTCATCTATGTTTCCCCCTTGCTCGATTTCTTCTATTATTGGTTACCATAGTCGAAGATGTTATTGCTGGTTATTTTTCACTCTCCTTCTCTTGAAAAACGTTATTTTCTTCAGGAGAGATTATTCGTCTCAATCTCAACTGTAGTTCACTGCACCCTACCGAGTTGGTCTCTCCTTCTCCATTCTCCATAATCTGGACGAGCTGAGACAGTATTTTATTTGGATTTGGGTGAGTTTGGTATGGTATTTGAGGGAACAATTGGGATTGTGGGTTTTGGGGCAATTTGAGTGGTGCTTGTAACGTAGGCTGAGTTTGAGGGGTCATCCCCATGGGTTGGTTTTTTATCCCCATGGGGCGCTACCAATTCTGATTCCAATTTGGGTTTTGGGTAGTCATGTTGGGCCACTTTTAAGGGTATATTTTGTTATTTGAGTTTTTCCACGATGAGGTGGGATATTGTGAGTTAGGCCAAGTGGAAATTGCAGTTGGTTGATTCTGTTTTTTTCTGTTTGGCCTACAACACATCCAATTGTGTAGTCAGAGTGCTCAAAATATCTATTTTGAAGTTTTCTAAAAGATTACCAACTTCAGCTCACATAACATCCCCGCTGGTAATATTGTTATTGCTGGTGAGGGGGGTACGCATCCCTAATCTGGTCCGTGAACTTCCTCTTGAGCACCTGATGCACAATAGGAAAATGTCATCATAAGTTTCTTGATAAATTTCAACCTTCCCCATTAAATTCAACATTTATACCCATTCATCTTTCATACCTTTAATTAGAGTTTCTTTAAGTACTTCACCTGGTAACATGCCATAGGGTGATCTTTGTAAATTATATTGAAATCTCTCGACATATTCTACTAATGATTCATTTTCTTTTGCAGTCATTTGAAAGATTTCATATTTTAAGTCTCTGGTTCTGCAATAATCCTGATATTTTGTCAAGAAGGCCTGTTTCATCCCAGCCCATGAGTTTATAGTTCCTCCCCCTAATCCCATGAACCAACGTAGAGCTTCTCCTTTCAAAGTGGAGGGGAAAATTTTTAATTTTTGGGGTTCAGAGGTGTAATCATACCCTCTACATAGGACATCAAATTCAAATAAGAATACGTCCGGGTCTTCTGAGATTAATCCATGAAAGGTTGGCAGGTTTTGTAGGGGAATTGCCTTCATGGGGGCATTGGCGATTGGATCAACTATCGGATATTCCAAAGTGGAATTTTGGGGACGTTGTGGATTTGGTTGTGCCATTTGATCGAAAATATGCCAGAAATATTCAGGGATTTCTTGATCAGGATATTTTATTTGAATTGATTGGTTATCTGATCCTCTAGGGGATTTGATTGCACTCCCTCTATCTAGGATTTCGGGTATGCCTTCTTCTTTCACAAGAGATTCAGGATCGGGTCGTGGGTCTGTCTTAGTGATCCCACTGGTTTCTCCTTATCCTTCCTCCAGATTACAAGAGTTTCCCTCTTCTAAAGGGTTGAGGGGTGGAATATCTATGCTCTGAAAGCTTTGCTCAGTCGCTTCAGTTTTTCTATGAATCTCGGCATAGGCTACAATTGGTGAAACTGCCACTTGAGGGATTTAGGTAGATCCTTTTCTAGGTCCAACCGAAGCTTGAGGTTCTGCTTTTCGGATGATGTCGTCTATGAAAGTGCTTCTTCCAGGGAGCACCGAGCCCTGGGCTTTGATAATTTTTGGTGGGGGTTTTGTTTTTTCAAGATCTTTCTTCTTAGCCATACACACTTCACATAGAAAAAAAAAATCAAGAAAGAAAAAAAACACCTATGCAACCTCTTAATGCGTGAACTAGAGGTAGGCGCTGGTATAAGCATATTACTTATTGCCTACGTAGGTTCTTACCTTCTATCTTCAATACCTCTTCCTCCAAAGGCATAATCTATGCTACCTTTGACATTCTTCCCCAGCAACGACACCAAAATGTTGGGCTCTAAAGATGTCTAAAAAATGCCTTAGTTTAACATTAATTTATCAACCCAAGGATTCATCTTTTATCTCAAAGAATATCGGCAAAGTCTATGCAGATAGCTCGTAGAGGCTAAAATCGTGTAGTGAAATCAAATATGAGTTTATCAACAATTAAGTTCCTCAAACATTCATTAAAGATTCTAGGAATTGGAATCTAAAGCTGTGCAATGGAAAAGAACTAATTAATCTATTGAATTCATTTTAAGAGAAGTAATTGAATCTAGATAAAAAATTGCAAAAATGACTATTATTATGAATCAAATTGCTGGAAAGAAACAGAGATTGTAATCTAGTCGAAAAGAGACAACAATCGTATTTCTATTGAAAGGAACAACAACTATATTCTAACGGAAAGGAACAACAACTGTAAACTAAGTAAAAGGAACAACAAATGTAAACTAAGTGAAAGGAACAACAAATGTAAACTAAGTGAAGGGAACAACAAACATGAACTTATGAGGAACTGTCATGCATCAAATCTCAGTAATAGGAATTGGAACAATAATCATCTGATGCTTCATGGAATATCTATCTCTTACAATTGACATAAAATCATCAACACACTTATGCATTCATTTAACTACTATAAAAGAGAATTGAATCACAAAACAAAAATTGAACTGATACAATTACAGTTCGAACAATAGCTCCTTCAGACTGGGCTGTTGGTCCTTAGAAGCACTTCTATTTGAAATTCAGTATATAGAAATGGTAAAACCGCTCGAAGCTTCTATTGATTTCATAGTTGGTACAACATTTTACAAAAACTGCTAACACATAGCAATGCTAAGTTCTGAGTTCTTGGGTGCAATTCTTCTACCTCTTTTCAAGATCTATTTACCCCTTATATATTACAATAATCTGAGTAAATTAAGCTATCATGAGGATCGATATATCCTCAGGATTTATTTACTATTACAATATAAGCAACTCGATCATCTTCAAAACTTCCTTGCGCCATAAAGTCTTCAACCTCCAATAGCTTGTGCATTTTCAAGATTTCCTTTGCTATCTTGGGTTTGACAATATTTAACCAATCCTGTAATAAAACCAGACAATTCCAATCATATTTAGGATCTATGTAATCTAACTTCAACAATAATGCTAAAGAGTATATTATTCATTTTCTATTTTATTTTCTCCTAAATAATTGAAAAGTCAATCAAGATGATATCGTGAAATGTGGGAAAAATGAAGATATTTATACCTTTTTCATAACCTAACAATAGGTAAATTGAAGGATTCTATGATTCCTACCCACAATTCCAACCCTAATTGGACATTATCTCCCTTTCCAACATGCCATACCAGGAAATTTCCAATCAGGGGGAATGATGTGATAATTGGTTTTCAAATAACCGTGGAATTCTGGTATTTTTTAACAGGAATTATTACCTAGTCCTCCACTAAGTCTAGAGCTATGTATTTATCCTTTATGACATGCACACATAATTTTGTACCTTGGAGGAGACTCCAAACATTTTTATCAACTAAATACTTTAAGAAAAAAAATATATTCTTGAGACCCCGTCCTTCTTGTGATTTGGGAATTGCTACTTTTTTCCAAGAGACCAACACTATGCATTTTTTCTCACTCTTACTCAAGGAAAGGAAACAGTAACACAACTACCTTATTTTGTCAAAAGTGCACCATATTTTGGACTCATCGTCATTGTGGCAATACAAGTAATCTTTCAAACAAATGTTGAAAGAAAAATAAGGTCAAAAGGTAAACAATTCATTAGATGAGCTCTTGGAAATGGAATTTATAATCTAAGACTTTTCATAAGTCTTATTGCTGATTTCAAACATAGGTAAAGACATGGGAATTTTGATTATTGAACTTTTTTATTAATATTTTTGGCTCATTTTGAGATAAACCACAACGTTAGAATTTCAAGAAAATGAATAGATTGGAGGTATAATTTTGCCTCATCGAAAAATAGACTCACCATAAAGGTTGAGTTTGTCCACTTATTAAGGCAATCCTCAAATAAAATCTATACAATAAAAT
>ML825972.1:38246-52756 GCA_009831015.1 Picea engelmannii | reverse complement strand
TCATTTCTTGAGAATCTTGATATTGATGAGTTTTAAGATTTTGGGACATTGTGCATCTGGGAATGATAAATGTTTTCTCCTTCTCGTAGCATAGCTTTCATCGAAATGAAAAGATTGCATCTTCATCTCTTTGCATAAATTTCAAGTCGGTCAAAACACCATATAGTCCACGCCATTTTCCTCTTGAGTAACAACAGCCATAAAATAAAGCACTTATAAAAACTGATTAGACATTTTTATCTTTTCTGGTAGCAAACCTACATGAGATTAGTCGTAGGGATTTGGAATAGGTGTGAAAGATAACTTTCCAAAGCGGCAAACAAACATAGTATCTTGTGATAGGGAGAGTTAAATCAACTTATTACATTTTGTCCTGGGAAGCCCTTCTAACACAAGGGTCAATCACGAGGTCACATTGAGACTGGCAGAGTTACTCACCCTGCTTTGTTGGTCTTGGTGTAGAGATTACGTGTATTATGGGGGTCGCTTGAGAGGTATACCCACAATGATGAGTGGAAGTCTTTCAAGTTGATTTCGGGCTAGATACCCTGCCCTTGCACGTGGATCAGACTGTCGACTATTTCCCCAGGCATCATTGTAGTAATTGGTAACCTTAGTGGCCTATCTCTCTAGGTTCTTTACACAAGGTGACTGTAGAGGGGAAAGTCTTCATGGTACCTGGAATCGACGTTGGCCAAACTCACTCGGGCTCCTTGGAGGGTATACCCACGATTATGTGTGGGAGCTTGCACCAGGGTGTAAGTCCGTTAAGTAGGTCATCAACGTAACTTTTCCACCTGATCTATCTCATCCCCTTCTTACATTGTTCTTGTGACGTTGGATTTCATCACCAACTAGTGTGCTCATTGTGAGAAGGTTTTGTTTGTTTGCTTGCTTACTAGATTTTTAGCGTGTTTTGTTTGTTTTCCCTAGCAGACTCTACGTTGGTTATTTCTTTAATGGCGTCAGTTCCCGGAATGACCAATGAAGGAACCCCTGCTCCAGGGGAACCTTTTGTTTTTCCTTTTTATGGAAACATTGGTCCTCCTCACATCGCTACTTTGAGCCTTCCAGGTCTCACGATTGGATTACCGATATGGTTGTTTTCCACTCAGGTAATCCTGAATGCAGTAAGTGCTTCAGTCACAAGCACTTCCCCCCAAGAGCATCAACCTCATGTTGATCCTTCACCTACTTCACCAGTAAGGTCTTCTTCGCCTTCTTCACTTGCAATGTCGCCTTCCATTTCATCTTCTTCACCGGGTGAAAGTTATGAAGCTAGTAACCCGGTGAATAAGAAGAAGAAGAAAAGAAAGATTAAGAAGAAGAAAGATAAGCGAGGGTCAAAACCTCCAACCACTGTCAAGCGTGTTGGAAAACAACCAGTTATTGTTAATCATGTTGGGAGTGTTGATGATTTCAAGATCACCCAAACAACTCGTAAGCCCAAGTACCCTTGCAGGCTTTGTAAGGGTAGCCATCTTCTTAAGGATTGCCCTGTTCTATCCAAGGTTATAGAAGTATGGTCTACACACCCTGACCAACCCATGTCATCAGCGTCTAAACAACATACTGATGGCCTCCCGTCAACTAGTCATGATACGGTTGGGAAGAAGAAAAGTAGAGTCAAGTTCCCTTGTATGTTATGCAAAGGGAGTCATCTAACTCATCTTTGCCCTCATATGGACAAAGCCTCAAAATTACTAGAAGACATGATTGTTTCATAGCCTCAACTCCCAGCTGCTTATCGCAAGCTTTCTCTCAACCCACCTGTAGTTGATGGAATGATCACTCTAGTCCCTTCACCGGTCAATCCAATTGATCATGTCATCAATCTGGTCACATCCTTAGTTGAACTAGTTGACAAAGTGGTTGATCCGATACCATCCTCAGTCAATCTCGTTCTCCCCTCAAAGAGCGAAACTAAAGAGGTCGATCCGATCCCATCCTCGGTCGATCCCACTCTCCCATTAGAGAGTGTCACCCAAGTGGTTGATCTGTTTACACCTGTCGACCCCATTCTCCCCTTGGAGAATGAAACCCAAGTGGTCGATCTGATCTCAGCATCGGTCGATCCTAATCTCCCGCTAGAGAGTAAACCCGATACTTCCCATGTTTTTCTCATTGATACAGACTATGTCGTGTCAGGGGGTATTCCTCCTTCTCCCATGAAACTCCCTCCAAGTAATGAGGCCATCCGTTTTGATTGGGGTGTGCTAACTGGACCTCGTCTTCCCTCTCACGTTCCTTTCCATATTACAGTACAGGTTTGTGGTCGGGATGTTCCTCAAACACTGATAGATGAAGGTTCATCTGTTAGTATTTTTTCCTCTATTGCATGGCAAGATTTGGGTTATCCTCCGCTTGCACCGGTTACACAGAATCTATTATCTTTTAACAGAAGAACTAGTCAACCTTTAGGGACCCTTCCCCAGTTTCCTGTAACATTGGGAGAGAAAACTGTCTTTATCAATGTCATGGTAGTCCAAGACCCCTTGGATTTTTCTTTACTCCTTGGGAAAGATTATGTCTATTCCATGAAAGCTATTGTGTCCACTCTTTTTCGTGTGATATCTTTCCCTCACAATGGAAGAATTGTCATTGTTGACCAACTTTCATTCATTGACCCTGACTGGATTGCCTCCCTAAATGGTTCTTATATGCAGACGTTATCACCCTCACCACAGGTCAATTATGTGGCATTGTCACCCATGGCTTCAACTTATGATGACTTAGATCCAGTAGTTGACATGGTGATCTCTTCAATAGGGTTGTTAGAGCATGATCTCTTTACTCCTGTTGTGACCCTCAACATGGTGTCCTTCCAGAGTGTGTTTCTTCCTTCTAGTGAATACCTCTTGGAAGCCATGACCGAGTTTTGTCCTTTGACATGGTGTCATTCCAGAGCATTGTCCTCTTGGAATCCATGATCAAGAAGAGAGTTCCGAGGATATTTTTTGCGTCTCTGAGGCAACCTCATTAAAAAATGAAATAGAGGTCTTTGAGCATGGTTTTTTTATTTCAAGCTCGTTAAAAAATGAAACCACTTACGAGGATAGTGTTTTCGTCTCTGTGGAAACCTCGTTAAAAAATGAAACAGAGGTTACGAGCATAGTTCTTGTTTATGTGTCAAGCTCGTTAAAAAATGAAATCGTTTTCCCCCTCTCTATTTGAGTCAAGTCCTTCGTCTAGTATTTGAAGATTCATTTCATTCTCCTTTGCAGTTGGATGAAATGAAGCTTGGGGGGCATTTGCCTCAGCCTCTGGACTTCATGCTGAAGTTGAGCCGCTAGTTTCTTAAGCTGGGGGCTAAGTACCAACCTTCCATGTTTTATGCATTGGGAAGTCACAAGCATAGTTTTCTATGGTTCAAGCTTGTGTAAAAATGAAACCACCTACCTCAAGCATAGTTTTCTATGGTTCAAGCTTGTGTAAAAATGAAACTAGGTCCAAGCATAGTTTTGTTTTTTTTTAAATCTTGCGTAAAAATGAAAACACTCCCGAGCTTAGTCTTTGTTCTTTCTCATGCTCGTAAATACGTGAGAATGCAATCGAGTATACTTTTATCACTTTTTCGAACTCGTAAAGGTTATATGAAAAAGGAACCCACTGGAGTTCCCTTTAAGCTCTTTTCAGACTCTCTAAACATGAAAAGATTGCCGAGCGATCTTGTTATTTTCATGCTCGTTAAAGTATTTGAAGAAAATGTTTGTTGAGCGATAATTTATCTCTTTTTCGGTCTCTTCAGACTACTTTACAAAAAATGAACCGAGAGAGTTCTCTTTTAAGTGTTTTTCCAGACTCTATAATCATGAAAAACTTTCGAGTTTTCTATCTTTGGACTCGTTAAACAAACATCGAAAGACCCATAATGGGACCGAACCACTCCTTCCTAGGGTTCATTAAACATACTCCGAGGGACTCATCTGAAGGATGAGCTTACATTTACAAGCATATGTTATCCTCCTCAAGCTTGCGTAAAAATAAAGAGGTACTCGCCATAAATGGTGGGGGGGGAATTGGGAAAGAATTGTATCTAAACCTGTATTCTATGGAAGAGTCATTTTTGAACATGACACCCTTTCAATCGCCTTGTGTCTAGGTTGGAAAATCCACTTGTCTCCTGATCATACTCCTATAAGATTACAAATTGGTCTATGATCCTTGTTGTTGAGTCAGTATTTCCAAGACAGTTGTCATGTCGTCAATATGTTCAAAGAGAAGTTCAACCCATAAATCCTTCTATTGCGTCGGCCATTTCTACAGTCCTTAAGTCTTCTATTGCATCGGGCATCCCTGAATTAATCCTGAATCACTTGTTACTCTGATCTACATCAAATCTTGTTACCTGTTTCATGTCATTGATGTGGGATACATTAAGGCCCTCCTGTGACGAGTCTTTTCCTGTCGACTTCAACTCATTATCCAAGAATTAGACTTAGAAACTAATTGGTACCTTGGAACTTGCATGCCTCAATGGAAAGTTTCCTCACTTCGACAGTGGGTTTTCATTATCGACCCCTGATCGAGAGATTTCGTCAAGTGTTCGACCTCAACTCATTGATTCACATTCGTTGGATTGTACTAGTGTACCTTGGGAGTCATTGACTTTAATGGTAATTTCCCTCGCACTTGTTAACGGTATACACTAATGACTGGTAATCAGGTGGTTTCTACCATGTTTGACTTCAACACATGTATTCGCATGGTTAGATTCGTACTATAGAGTGATAGAGATGAAGACCTTGGATATTTTTCTGACAGATCCAGGTTGCATTGGAGTATATTCAGTGTACTTTTCCATAGATCCACATTGTATGTCTGGTGGCTATGTTCAAATTTGAGTCTTTAACACATAGATCCACAGTGTATTTTTGGTGGCTATGTTCAGATTTGAGTCATATTGGCATGGATCCGCAGTGTATGTTTGGTGGCCATGACCTGTCTTACTTGACATGGATCTTCGTATGTCGTCATTTATGCTTTGATTCATTTGTATTTTGAGTATGGGAATGCCTACCTCAGTGATGATATATTATTGCACTGTATTTCCTTGTTTGTTGGCAGGTTTTTGACCGATTGTTTCTTGTTCCCTACACACACTCGACAAAGTATTTCAGCTATCACTCTGTTTTAAATTCATACTTTGGGGGGCTCTCTGTTACACATTATTTTCATCATCCCAATGACCGTTAATGATGTAAACCTATCTATTTCCTTCAGAGGGGTCAGTCGCCTGAGTTCCTAAAGAGAGAAGGGAGAAGAACTTTTCCTGAGAAAAGAAGTTGTATTTTCCCTTGTAAAAACCCTGTAAAAAAGGAAGTTCAAAGGTTTCTATATAAGCAGGGTGCGAGAATGCCTGATTCTCGCAGGTTGCACCATAGCTAGGGTGCGATATGTTCGCAGGTTGCTCTATAGGCAGGGTGCGAGAATGCCTACACGTGGGAAAAACAAGCGTTTTCTCGAATCTTCTAGAAGGAGAAACTTCCATGGTGAGGTGGCATCCAAATGGTTTGGATCTTACTCGCTTTCATGATTTAGTGGGATCATCCTAACCTTCTCACCTTATCCTCTTCAACTTATAAAAGGAGATGAGCTCTCATGGAGAAAGTTAGCTTTTGGTTGGCTTGGAATTATTAGCTTGGTTAGAGTGGCTTTGAGATTTGCTTTGTCAAGATAGATTGTGAGTAGCTATCAGATCCATGGTCTCCAAATTCTTGGAGTGAAAGTGTGTGGGGAATGAAGGACAGTTGGAAGGGACCTTACGACATCAAGGCCATGGTTGTAATCTCTCTTTCACATTTAATATGATACAGTAATATGATTCTTTCCTATAAATCTTCTTGTGTTTTATTGTATGATTCCTTGATCACATACATAGGTTTATATTGAGTTTATGCTATTACTATCACTTTGGTTGATTGCATTCTTTTGCAGGTTCATCATTGTATGAGCATTGGAACAGAGCTAGGATGGTGATGGCAAGACGAAGTGACATTTAAATGGTATGTCACTCATCCCTCTTTAGTTAGTAAATTCAAGATCTAAAACTTAAGGAAAGAGTCATGTTCTGGTGTGTTTTGTTCTAGATCTAGGTGGATCTAGGGAGATCAGTTAGTGTCCGCACCTACCAATTAGTCCGATAACAAGGAGATGTGGTGCTCCAGTGGCCTTGAACACCCTGATGTAGGTTGATCGTTCGTCTAAATACCAATGGCCTACTTTTGCAACCATTTTCTTGGCTGCTACAGATAATCTTGGGAATTCCTTCTTGAAAATACTAAAATGAATATGGGCGATGAATTCATCACATATGAGTGTGTAAGATTTCTTGTACCTGTTCTCCCATAGTATGTTGAAGTAGATGTGGACCAGGAGCTTCGCAACATGCCAGCTTTAATTCATGTCGGCGAAGACATTCCTTGCACACATGACATCGAGAAGGTACGAGGCCATGTAGAAAGTGGGTGCCTCCCCTTCTTTCAGCATATACGCCTGTTGTACAAAGATGCTTACTTCTTATTTTGATTCATGTTTATCAGAATCGAGACTTTGTTTAGGCTATATATTCTAAATTTTGGGTATGTGTTATATTATTTGCATGTGTGGTTGTGGGCGCGTCAAATTTGACAACTGCGTCTGCGGTTTTTGCTATTTTTAGCAGATTTTGCTATTTTTAGCGATTTTCTAAATTAATCTCGGATAAAGGGATTATGGTTTTGGTATCTAAGGGAATACCTAAAAACATTGTATATATTGTATGTTGAATGGTGAAATTCGATATAATGAAACAAGAAAGGTTTTCCCGGTTGAGGGTTTCCGATATAAATCTTTGTGTACTATGTGAATGAGCCATTGATTAATTTTTGTTTTACTTAAGAATCTATATGCATTGTTGTACCTCACAAGTTTAAAACTTACATGTGGTATCAAAGCTCATTTTTGGCTTCAGAGGGACACCTTTGTTGTTGAGGGTTTGGCTCGGTCTTGATAGATCTAGTCTATCTTGGGTCTATGATAAACCTGGGTTTAGTGGGAGCTTTTGCAGTGGTGATTTGAGTGCAGAAAGAGGAATGGTGAGCTCTTATAGAATCGAGATAGAGAAGTTCAACGGTAAAAACTTTGAGCTATGGAAGCTCAAGATGGAGGACCTTCTTGTAGACAAAGAACAATGGATCGTTGTGGATCCTGGTACACAGCCTACTGGTACACTGTCTACTAGCACACAGGCTACTGGTACACAACCTACTAGTACACAAAGTACTAGTACACCACTTGTTGGTATGTTGAAGGAAGATTGGGAGAAGTTGGATAGAAGAGCAAGGAGTACTATTCGACTCTGCCTGGCAGATTCGGTGTTGTTGAATGTCTCGGGAGAATCTACGGTGAAGGAACTATGGGATAAGTTGGGGAATTTGTATCAATCAAAGTCCCTGGTAAACAAGTTGTTTCTTTGAAAGAAGTTGTATCATCTTAGGATGGATTATGGAGATTCTGTGATAGAACATCTAAATGCCTTTAATACTCTGGTAAGTCAACTTGTCTTTGTTAATATTACGATTGTAGAATAATATAAGTGTATTACTTTGTTATGTTCTTTGCCAGACTCTTGGGATAATCTGGTTGTAGCAATTGGTAGTACCACTCAATCTACATTGAAGTATGAGGATGTAGTTTCATCCTTGTTATCTGAAGAGATGAGGCGGAAAAGCATGGATAGTCATAGCACAGATGCTTTATTTGTAAGAGGTTGTACCCAAGATAGGAATCATGGTAAGACTTTGAGGGGGAGACCTAAATATACAGGTAGATCTAAGTCTCTAGGAAAATCTTTGAGGAAATGTTGGAAGTGTGGTAAAACAGGGCATTATAAGAAAGATTGCAAGTCTAAGAAGGTTGAAAAACCAAAGGGATCTGATAGTACCTCTTCCACAGAGGCAAAATCCTCCACTGAAGAAGGAGGTGATGTTTATCTGGCATCTACAGGTACACATGCAGACCGTGATGTATGGTTGATTGACTCAGGTGCATCATACCATATGACTCCTCGAAGTCGCTCTCTGAATATGAAAAATATGATGGTGGTGATGTATTCCTAGGAGATGACTCGATAGCCAAAATCATGGGACGTGGAAGGTTTAAGTTGTTTCTAAAATATGGAAGGATTAGAACCCTCCCCGGGGTTCTGCACATTCCAAAACTTGTTAGGAGCCTAATATATGTAAGCAAGTTGGATGATGCAGGAGTGGATATTGTATTTGGAAAGAACACTTGCAAGATGGTACGAGGAGAAATGGTGTTGATGAGGGGAGTTCGGTGTGGAACTATGTACAATTTGTTGGGAAGCACTTATACTAATGAGTGTAACAGTTCTCTTGTCCCTGAGAAGAGAAATGAAGGAGACAAGACCAATATTATCCCAGAAAAGAAGACCATGTTGTGGCATCAAAGACTAGGGCATATTGGAGAAAAGGGCCTTCGAACACTACACGGTAAAGGTATGGTTGAAAGCATGTCTAATTTCACTCTAGATTTTGATTTTTGTGAACATTGCATATATGGTAAACAGAATCGAGTAAGATTCCCATCTGGTGCTACAAGAGCAAAGGGGATCTTAGAGTTGATACATAGTGATGTGTTTGGACCTGTTTTTGTTCCATCCCTTGGTAAATATGTGTATTATGTTTCATTCATAGATGATTTTTCAAGGAACACATGGATTTATTTTCTTAGAAATAAATTTGAGGTATTTGATAAATTTAAAGAGTTTAAGGCTCTGGTAGAAAATTAGACAGAGAAGAAAATAAAAGTATTGAGAACAGATAATGGTGGAGAATTTTGCGAAAATGAATTCAAAGAATTCTATAAGAAGTGTGGTATAGCAAGGCAAAAGACTACTCCATACACTCCTCAGCAGAATGGAGTTGCAGAAAGGATGAACTGGACACTGATGGAAAAAGAAAGGAGCATGCTCAGCGGTGTTGGGTTAGGACAAGAATTATGGGCAGAGGTAGTGGGTATAGCATGTTACATGGTCAATCGATCACCTTCATCAGCATTGGATGATAAAACTCCACACGAGGTATGGTCTGGAAAGAAAACCTCTCTCCAGCATCTTAGAGTGTTTGGTTGTGATTCTTATGTACATGTTCCAAAGGAAAATAGGAGTAAGCTGGATAAAAAGGATGAAAAGTGTATCTTTATTGGTTATAAAGATGGTGTGAAAGGTTATAATCTTTGGAACCCATAAACCAAGAATATTTTTTACAGTCGAGATGTTGTTTTTAGAGAGGTAAAAGATGTGTCCAAATAGGAATTCCTACCAACTCAAGATGAACCTGATAAAATAGAGCTTAAGTTGGATGATGCAAAATCTGAATCATCTAAAGAAGAGGAAGCAGAAGAAGAAGAAGAAGAACCTCATACCCCAGTATTGAGGAGATAAGTGAGAGATAAAAGACAACCAGAAAGGTACATTCCACCTGATTTCCGTTCCAAATTTTCTTTATCTATTACTGATGATGATCCCAGAACTGTCAGGGAAGCAATGAATTCAGAGGATAGTAAACTCTGGAAGAAGGCCATGGTTGAAGAAATGGATGCCTTGGATAATAATGAGGCATGGGATATAGTTGAGTTTCCATCTGGAAGAAAATTTGTTGGTAGCAAATGGTTGTTTAAGAAGAAGTTTAATGCACAAGGTAAAGTGGACAAATACAAAGCTCGATTAGTAGCAAAAGGTTATTCCTAGGTAGAGGGAATTGACTTTGATGAGATTTTTCCTCCTGTTGCTAAGTTAACTTCTATTAGATTTCTTTTATCTATTGCTGATGCTTTTGATCTTGAAGTGGAACAGATGGACGTGAAGACAACATTCCTACATGGGGATCTATAAGAAGAAATCTACATGAAGAAGCCAGAAGGCTTTGTAGTGAAGGGAAAGAAAGAGTTGGTTTGTAAGCTAAAGAAGTCACTATATGGTCTGAAGCAATCACCTAGGATGTGGTAACAAAAGTTTGATACATACATCCTTGGATTGGGATTTGTGAGAAGCAGGGATGATCACTGTGTATATTCCAAGCAGGTTGGTAATCACTTCATTTATGTAGTGTTTTATGTTGATGACATGTTGGTAGTAAATAACATGGATGTTATCAAGGAGGTGAAATCACAACTATCCTCCAAATTTGACATGAAGGATCTCGGTGTTGCTAACTTCATTCTGGGAATGGAGATTAAAAGAGATCGTGCAAATAGGAAACTCTGGTTGAATCAAATAAAATATGTTGAGACAATATTGCAGAGGTTTAATATGCATGGAAGTAAACTGGTCAAGGTTCCTATTCCTATAGGTGTAAATTTATCTGCAGATCAGTGTCCCAAGACACGGGAAGAAGAAGAGGACACGTACCATGTTCCGTATGCCAGTGAAGTTGGCAGTTTGATGTATGAAATGGTCTGTACTAGACCAGACATTGCACATGCAATGGGATTTTTGAGAAGATATGTCAAAACCGGGGAAGGAGCATCGGACAACAGTAAAGAGGGTCTTCAGGTATCTTCGTGGCACTACCAGTTATGTATTGTGCTACCAAGGAAGACCAGGACTGGACAGAGTGGTGGACATACATGGCTTTGTTGATGCAGACCGGGATGGAGATTTGGATCATAGAAGATCTACAAGTGGGTATGTTTTTAACCTATTTGGAGGAGAAATCAGTTGGATGAGCAAAAGATAGGCTGTAGTGGCACTCTCGACTACAGAAGTTGAATACATGGTAGCCACTCATGCAAGCAAGGAAGCAGTATGGTTACAAAGATTGTGTTCAGGTATTGGGTTGGTACAACAAGCAGTGAGATTAGATTGTGACAGTCAGAGTGTAATATTCTTGGAAAATAACCCAACTTATCATTCGAAGACAAAGCATATTGATGTTCAGTATCACTTTGTGAGAGACATGGTTGAGGAAAAGAAGGTGCTGTTGGAAAAGGTTGACACTTTGAAGAATGTTGCAGATTCATTTACAAAGTCTGTGAGCACAAAATATTTCTCCTGGTGTAGAGTAACAATGGGCATTGCTTCCCTAGATTGTTGACTATATATAATCTTGTGTACCCCTGGATGCAAAGAAAACAACAAGTGGGAGAATGTTGGGTATGTGTTATATTCTTTGCATGTGTGGGTGTGGGCACGTCAGATTCGACAACTGCGTCTGATGATCCCTCATAGTAGTGTTCTTTGTGTTGTGTGCGTTGGGCGCTTTCCTAAGGGGGTCCCAGGGGGGGGAAGGTATCCCCCCCCTGGTTACATGCAGGGTTCGGGGCAACGCCCTGAAATGTTTTTTGGGTGGTTTTTGCTATTTTTAGCGGTTTTCTAAATTAATCCCGAATTAAGGGATTAGGGTTTTGGTATCTACGGAATACCTAAAAACATTGTATATATTGTATGATGAATGGTGAAATTCAATATAAGGAAATAAGAAAGGTTTTCCCAGTTGAGGGTTTCCAGTATAAATCTATGTGTACTATGTGAATGAGCCATTGATTAATTTATGTTTTGCTTAAGAATATATATGCATTGATGTACCTCACAGGTTTAAAACTTACACTAAAACCCATTCCTATCTTGTCGACGCCAAAAAGTATCAAGGATCGACGATCGGCGATCAACCTACCCAATTTCTCTCGAATAGACTCTCTTGAAAAAGTCCCTATGCCCAAAATGCATCGGGGATCGGCACTCAGCGATATGCTTGTCGCAAACAAAAATGATTGTTTCAACTTTTCTGGATTTCCCTGACCTCGATAAAGTGCATCTATCATCGGTTGTCAGTGATTTCTTTATGTCCTTTGTCAATGTCTATCCTTCCCTCTTTTTTTTGTCGATGTCGAAGGGCATCGGCTATCTCTTTAAACTTTGTGTGAATAACTTACGCAAACCAACCCCACCATATGCTGATGTCGATCGGGATTGGTGTTCAGAGACTGTTGTAATTGTGTGGCTCCTTTACTTGCTTGAATTTTTTCCAACGCCGAACCTGAGCACGTTAGCTGCAATGTTAGTTGTTGATTCTCAATTTGGGTGTTAAGTTCTTTTAGACATGGGGTTAACAAGTTCAAAAAAACCTGACTTGATGATAAGAGTCATGAAAACAACAAAGATAAAATAATTTCCCAAAGTGAAATCGATTCAGACGGTGAAGAAAACAAGTGGTACCCAAAAAGTGATAAAAGTTCATAAGGATTTTAGGGTGTGTTGAGTGCTCAACAAATGGAGACTTACTGGGAGAAAGAAGAATCTTTGTTCCTTCCCCGGGCTTAGCTGATGCATAAGTAGTTAAGAACTTAAATGGTTTTGTTTTTCTTTCATCAGAGTCTTTTCTATCCTTGTGTTTGAAATTTCCCTGGTTCGTGAATCTGGACCTTCTTGTGGGGTTCCAACCTTTATTCCACCTTTGTTCCCTTTAACCATGACCCATGCCCCCTTTTTACAAGAATTGAGTAAAGCATTCACTGGCACCAGGCCTTTTAGTTATCATCATTCACTTGTTTCGGTGTTGCTTCATTGTCAGCGAGCGTCCATAGCCCTGGCGGAGTCACCCCGACGTCACATACCTTGCTCTGTTTCCAGCGAGTGTCCATAGCCCCGGCGGAGTTATCTACATACCCTCTCCTACTTTACACTCATTTGATATAATCGATTTATTTTCGGTAGAGATGTCCTGAGTGAGTGGGAGAGGAGGACGTCTTTTATCTCCAAGATGAGATGGTTAAAGTGAAATCTTACTAGCTCTGTATTGAGGTACATGTGGTCCTTTCTAGCTTACGATATTTCCCTTTAGGTTTTACCATACCACCAGGCGGACACCTCATCACTTTCCAAGGTTATTTATTTCCAAAGGTTAGATGCAGATCTCCTTTAAGACAACAACAATTTACCCAGTGTTTCTTGTGTTGTATATAAGCATGAGTCAGGAACAAATTTTTCTATACCGTATGAATTAAGGTCAACCAATGCCTTGCGTAACACAACTTCAAAGTGAAAACAGTACGACAAAATAAAAACAAAAATAAAGGACTCTGCAATTAGCCTAAGAAACAACATGAAAACACAGACATTTTTTTTTTTAACAGAAATATTGTTTCAGGGCTTGGCCATTCATGAGGAGGGCGTTAGGTTCCCCCCTCATATTTTGCAACCAATATGTGCCTGCCCCAAGTTTTTCGGCTACCTAAAAAGGTTCGATCCATAGATTCTGAAACTTCGAATGTTTTCCCTTCAACTCATTCGCTCTATCCCATTTCAGGACTAAGTCTTTGTTACACATTATTTTCGTCATCCCTATGACCATTAATGATGTAAACCTATTTGTTGCCTTCAGAGGGGTCAGTGGCCTGAGTTCCTGAAGAGAGAAGGGAGAAGAACTTTTCCTGAGAAAAGAAGTTGCATTTTCCCTTGTAAAAACCCTGTAAAAAAGGAAGTTCTCAGGTTGCTGAATAGGCAGGGTGTGAGAATGCTTGATTCTCACAGGTTGCACCATAGCTAGGGTGCGAGATGTTCGCAGGTTTCTCTATAGGCAGGGTGCGAGAATGCCTACACGTGGGAAAAACAAGCGTTTTCTCGAATCTTTTAGAAGGAGAAACTTCCATGGTGAGGTGGCATCTGAATGGTTTGGATCTTACTTGCTTTCATGATTTAGTGGGATCATCCTAACCTCCTCACCTTATCCTCTTCAACTTATAAAAGGAGAGGAGTTCTCATGGAGAAAGTTAGCTTTTGCGAGCTTTGGTTAGCTTGGAGCTTTGGTTGGCTGCGTTCTTTTGCAGGATCATCATTGTATGAGCATTGGAACAGAGCTAGGATGGCGATGGCGAGAGGAAGCGACATTTAAACGGTATGTCACCCATCCCTCTTTAGTTAGTAAATTCAATATTTAAAACTTAAGGAAGGTGTCATGTTCTAGTGTGTTTTGTTCTAAATCTAGGTGGATCTAGGGAGATCAGTTAGTGTCTGCACCTACCTATTAGTCCGATAACAAAATTGGTGACTCCATTGGGGAACAGATTGTTTCCTAGTTAGTCTAGTTTCCCTTCTTTTGATTGCTTATTTTCTGGTTTCTGAGTCTATGGGACATCCATCTAGACTCTCTGGATCTAGAAGTTCACTTAGATTCCCTATGCTTTTTCAAAATTTTCTTTGATTACAGGCATTCTCGCACTGTACTTGTCTGTGGACTGCGAGAATCATTGATGTTCACACCCTGCTATTAGGTTCAGTGCGAACTTCTCGCACCCTACCAATGTCTAGCCTACGAGAATACCTAATTCCCGCACTGTAATATACTGCTAGGCTGCAAACTTGTTTGTAAAATTTTTGGATTGGGTCTTGTCATTTTTTGATGCCCAGTTTTGCTTTGAACAGCTGGATTGAACTTTTGGAGCCTATATTGATCTGTTTATAGTCTTCTTGACATTCTTTGAGTTTCTTTTATCCATCTTTGCTTTGTTTG
>ML825972.1:2050-35789 GCA_009831015.1 Picea engelmannii | reverse complement strand
GGAAAAACAAGCGTTTTCTCGAATCTTCTAGAAGGAGAAACTTCTATGGTGAGGTGGCATCTGAATGGTTTGGATCTTAATCGCTTTCATGATTTAGTGGGATCATCCTAACCTCCTCACCTTATCCTCTTCAACTTATAAAATGAGAGGAGTTCTCATGGAGAAAGTTAGCTTTTGTGAGCTTTGGTTAGCTTGGAGCTTTGGTTGGCTTGGAATTATTAGCTTGGTTGGAGTGGCTTTGAGATTTGGCCTTTGTCAAGATAGATTGTGAATATTATCATATCTATTCTCTCATAATTCTTGGAGTGAAAGTGTGTGGGGAATGAAGGACAGTTGGAAGGGACCTTACGACATCAAGGCCATGGTTGTAATCTCTCTTTCACATTTAATATGATAAAGTAATACGATTCTTTCCTATAAAGCTTGGTGTGTTTTATTGTATGATTCCTTGATCACATACATAGGTTTATATTGAGTTTATGCTATTGCTATCACTTTGGTTGGTTGCGTTCTTTTGCAGGATCATCATTGTATGAGCATTGGAACAGAGCTAGGATGGCGATGGTGAGAGGAAGCGACATTTAAACGATATGTCACCCATCCCTCTTTAGTTAGTAAATTCAATATTTAAAACTTAAGGAAGGCGTCATGTTCTGGTGTGTTTTGTTCTAGATCTAGGTGGATCTAGGGAGATCAGTTAGTGTCTGCACCTACCAATTTGTCCAATAACAGTCTCCTACTTCAAAATTCTTCTCTTTGGCCTTATGCTTGTCAAACCACCTTTTAACTATCCACTGATGAGTAATGAAATTTGATTTTTCTTTCTCCCTTTCTTCTTCCATCATGAGGAGGGTATCGATTCTTTGTTGAATAACTGATGAGGGTTGTCCTCTAGAACCCTAAGCAAGTTGAAGGGATGGGAGATATAGCCTGTTCAGGAGAATGGCCTCTTGACCGTATACCAGAAAGTATGGGGAATTCCCTATAGCTTCCTTGGGTGTTACTCTATCGGCCCATAAGGAATTATTAAGTGAACTATGTCAATTCATCTCGTTGTCTGCAACTATTTTCTTTAATATCCCCACTTGGTTCTTATTCGTTGATTATGCCACTCCATTCCCCTGTGGATAGTAGTTTGCGGAGTATCTAATTATGATCCCTTTGTCTAGAGAAAAATTTGTTAATAGAGTGGAAGAAAAGTAAGAGGCGTTATCAAAAACAAGAATGGAAGGCATACCAAACCTTGTGATCAATTGTTATTCTATGAATTGGATCACCACCTTTTCATTTACATGAGTCAGTGGGACAGCCTCTTCCCAATTCGTGAAATAGTTTGTGGTAGTCATTATGTATCTATGTTGTTTTGAAGAACTCGATGTAATTTCTTCTATGACATCTAACCCCCATTTATCGAATGGTCTAGAGACGGCCATAGGTTGGAGTGGGACAACTGCTATATTTTCCCTCCCCGTGCTCATTTGACAAGTTTTACAGTTCCTAGAGTATGTGTGAGTGTCTCTACATTGAGTAGGCCAGTAATAGTCAGCTCTCAGTATCTTGTGAACGGTGGTATTCCCTGCGAAGTGTCCACCTGTAGGACCATCATGGATCTCACTCAGAACCTTGTCTATGTCTTCATGTTCGAGACATATTAAAAGTACCCCGTCATAATTAACGCGGAAGAGCACCAAATTTATGAGGCGATGTTGTGTCGATTTTAGTCTAAGAGCTCTTCTTTACTTAGGGTTTAGGTTTTCTGGGAAAGTCCCATGATGCAGGAGATAATTTAGTTTCCCATACCAAGACTCCTACCGTGTGGGAACATAAAAATCTTCACTACACCATAATTCCAATTCATTCTCCCATCCGGGGTCTTCATTTACTTGGTCCTGGGCTTCAGCTGACAGTTTACATAATCCTTGTCCTTTAACCAATTTGGAAGGTTTTATATCTAGATCAAATTCTTGGACCACTTCCATCCAGTGTCCTCTTCTTTTCCCCATCTCCTGTTGAGTGAATAAGGATCGAACTGCAGGATGAGGCACAATGACTTTGGTGTGGTTTTTTAGGATGTAAGATCTGAAATGTTTTATTGCCTTGTACACTGCATAATCTTGCTTGTCTATAGTAGGGTAATTTAGTTCGGCACCTTGGATATTACTTCTCATAAATGAGATTGGCGCCTCATTTTTTTCATCATCCTTCTGAGTCAATACTACAGCTAACGATTGGTTGAAGGAAAAAGTATAGAGGAAAAAATCTCTGCTAAAGTCGGGACTTCGCAACACTGGAGCTTGAGATATTGCGGTCTTAATATTGTTGGAAGCACTTTTTCGTTCATCATCCCACTCAAATTCAACATCTTTGTGGATCATTTTTTGTAAGGGTTTGATAGTTTCAGCAAAATCGGGGGTGAATTTCATCACAAAATTGATTTTCTCAAAGAAGGATTGCATCACCTTTTTGTTGTGGGGTAAGGGAAGATGAGTTATTGCCATAATTCATTTTTGATCTATGTGAATTATTTCTTGAGATATAATATGACCTAGTAGTTTCCCTTCCTCGACGTCGAAGATATTTTTCTTAGGGTTTAACGATATACCGTATTTCCTACACCTTTCGAAAATATGGGTTAGGTGTTGGATGTGGTCTTCTCTATTCTTTGAATACACAGTCATGTCGTCCAAATAAACTACTACACATTTGTTGATTAGTCCCCGAAAAGCTACATCCATGGCCCTTTGAAAGGTTTCCCATGCATTGATTAACCCAAAGGGCATGCGTTTATAAGCAAAGGTTCCCCACTTGGTTTAGAAGGTAGTTGTCAAACGGTCTTCCTCTGAAACTAGAACTTGGTTATAACCTAAAAAAACGTCCAACGGGGAGAAAATCTCAGAACCAGACATGGTCTGCAAGATTTGCTCCATCGGAAGGACTGGGTAGTTGTCCTTTTTCAGATGCTCTGTTGAGGTTTCTGAAATCCACACACAGGCGGATCTCCCCAGATGTTTTCCTGACAGGGACCAAATTTGCTACCCAGACAGAGTGTCTAACCTGAAAGATAATTTTAGCATCTAGTAATTTCTTTAACTCCTAACACATTAGGGGTTCTAGAGATGGGTAGTACTTCTAGAGCTTCTATTGGAAGGGTTTTACTCTAGGTTTTAATGCGATTGTGTGTTGAATTATGCGAGTGTCATAAATATTCAGATCTCGGTAGGACCACGCAAAAACATCTTGATATTCTCTAAAAAGTTTGAGATAGGCTTTCCTTTCTTCTTTAGACATTGTCTTGTCTAGATTTGTATTTTTAGGGTTCCTAGGTTTACAGTCTCGTACATGGGACAAGAACTCCCTATATTTGTGTTCGTTGACCCTTTAAATATTCCCCTCAAGTCAAAGAGGTTCTCCAAGTTAGCTACCCCTTTCTGTATCGTGTGAAACATTAGTTTGTCAGTTGAGTGATCTGTTTCCCCGCTTTGTTCATGGGGATAGGTTTCTACTTGTTTTTATTGGAATACTTCATCATAAATAGCCAAGTCTTCAAAATTTTCCTGATTGTTTAAGAATTTTATGATTTTTTCATCTCCTTCAAAGACCTTCCAATTATAAATATTTTTGGGCACCGATGGTTTGTAGAGTAGCTCCACAGTGAACCGGGAGGATTCATAGTCTTCTAAAGGGGATAGCCTTGAGGTAGCAGTGGCCAGGGAATTAGCAAGAGTGTTATTTGTTCTGGGGATCATTGTAATGTTAAAGGCTTCAAAATGTTCTATTATCCTGTGCACTTCCTGTTGATAATTTCTTAGGTGGGGAGAGTTGCAATGTACAGTATTCCTTACTTGTCTAACAATGATTTCAGAGTCCCCGAAAACCTTTAGTTCTTTAATTTCAAGTCTATGGATTTATTTATCCCTTGCACTAAAGCTTCATACTCGACAATGTTATTAGTGCATTCAAATTCTAGTCTGCAGGACAAGAAATTTCATTTACCCTTCGGATAAATGAGGATACACCTCGCTCTTGATCCTTCTTTCGACTTATATCCATCAAAGTACAAGCTCCAAACTAGTGAGCGAAAACCATCAGCTTCTCCATGCCTACTAACTTCTTCCTTTCCACCTATTTTCTTTGTGGTTTCCAACATAATTTCTTGACAGAAGAGGGTTTCTTCCATTGTTGTCGGTACATTTTCTTGAAAAGTCATTTCGGAGTTTTGAGTAAGAGGAACGTCAAATGAGAGAGGAGAGAAATTGTTGAAATCAGAGTCGCGGAAGTAGTTTCCTAGCACGGGGAAATATTTCGAAGAGGGTTCATTGAGGGCTTCTAAATCGATGATAGTATGTTTGAGATACCTTCAACTATCGATCCTAATCATGTTTGTGTGTCCCTTTAATGGCAACCAAAGGTGAGCCCAGTCTGTGATAAATTATCTATTCAACTTCTTGGACCAATCTCGACTAAGTAGCAATCTATAAGATTTCGGTATATCTACTACAATGATGTCAATTACTTGAACAAATTTCGGGTGTGTTTCCATTCAAATCATGACATCCTTGAGTTCTCCCATAACTTTCACCTGGGTTTTGTCCATTTGTATCACATGTTTATTACTTTTGAGAGGGACTATGTTTAATTTCTTGCAGATAGATAATGGCATGACATTCGAGGATGCCCCTGACTCAACCAAACAATTATGGAGGTTTATGTTGAAGACTTCAAATGTCAAGAGGAACGGTGGGACAAAAGGCTTTCCTTTTTTATCTTCAGAGCAAGTGTTTACAGTTGGTTTATTCCTTATATCTGTGGGAGTTGGATTCTCCCCTTGATCAGTGTTTGTTATTGGAGTCTCTACTATCTTCAAGGCTTGTAACAGAAAGTCCTTTTGTTGGGGAATTCTACACATGTCCATGACCGATACATTTGTTTTTAATCTTTTTAAATATTCTACTGTGTTGTAGTCTAGCTTGGGCGATTCTTGTGTATGGATGTTTATAGGATTTTTTTGGGAGACAAAAGATTATTTCGGGTGGTCGGATGTTTGTTTTCCTCTCGAAGTGGGGGAAACAGTAAGGTCGTTTGAGAATGGTTGACCCCTACTTCGTGTTTGCACATCCAAGACCTCTGCGGGTGGTTCTTGAACCTCAAATAGATCATCGAAAGGCATTGGTAGGTCAGGGTCCCACAACAGCATGGTTGTTTCTTCTGGTGGGTCAACTTCTTCCTGATCAACAATATTCATCGTTGAGTCGCTTGATTGTTCGGTAAGGGAAACTTTGTCTAGGAATCGATTGGCTATCAAATTCATGGCATGCAGCCATTATGGATAGTCTCTTTCAGAATGTTTCTCTTGGTGATAGGTACAGAAAGAGTCGGATGCTACATTTCCCGGGTCGATGTTTAAGTTGGTTGGGGGAGGTTCAATTGCTTTGAACAGTGGGTTTCTTTTCAAAAAAAGGGTTTATAGGGCCTTTGGATTTGGTTTCCTTCCCCTGCACTTCTTTTTATGTTTATGATTTCATTTGACAACTTCTTTATCATCTGTTGCAGGTCCTCTATGTCTCCACTTCCCTTTTCGGGCCCTTGTTCTACTTGTTTCCCTGGGGGTCTAGTCAACAAGAGTCCTCTCTTGGGTGGAGGTTGAGATTCCTTCTTAACTAATGAGACCTGGCCCTCTTTACATCCCTTCATTTGGAATTCAATTGTTTTGGCTTCCTCAAAATTCTCGGCTAGAGTTGTTTTGGTAACCCTTTTGACAAACATGGAAATAGAAGCATGGAGAGCATTAGCGTATACTTTGATTTGCATCTCCTGAGTGGGTTTAGCTTTGGGTTGGAATTTTTTTAGGATAGTAGTGAATCATTGATTGAAGTCTTTAACCTTTTCTTTTGAACTCATGGTGGCGGAAAACAACTCAACCATCAAAGCTCCTGTAGTGGTTTCTTCTGCAAATTTGTCTAAAAACTCCGTTTGAAACTTCGTACAACTAGTTATGGACCCTACAAGCAGGTTAAAATACCATGTAGAGGCTGAATTTTCAAAGGTATAAGGGAAAATCATGCATACTACGTCTTCATGTTGGACATTCATTGGCCTAATAGCTAGTATGAATTTTTTTATATGGTCTTCAGGAAATCCTGAGGTTTCAGGGTCAAATTTAGGGAGTAAATTTTTTGGATGTCAAGGAAGGTTATGTACTTGTCCAAGGATTTCCAGAGCATATATAGACAACCAAGGTTGATTATTCTGAGGTGGGTTTCCCCTTTCTTCATTATTATCATTGTTATCCTCCATATCATCTGACTCTGAAGTTGAGCATTTTGAGTTAAACCCTTCCTCGTCATATTCAAAATCATCGGGCTCAGAGCAGTTACCAACTGGTGCTTTGGGGATTAGATTGAGGGGATGTTCGATCTCGATGAGGGATAAATCTATCAGGTCTTCTACTGTGTGAACAAAAACCTGGTCGGGGGTGTCGACTACTAGTCTTCTTACTTGTTTTATGTGAGGAAGTAATGGGGCTAAGGGTAGTGCTCCAATTTGTCGGGTGTAAGCTCTTGTGATTCTTATGAATTGGTTCAACCCCTCATGGGGAAGAGTGTACGGTATTTTAGGGAATAAATTTTCTTCCTCTTGTTGGGGTGAGTTAATCATTTCAGGAGTACTCAGTGTATGTGAGTTGTCTTGAGAATGACTAACCATGCATGTGGGCTGTTTTGAATCTATAGGATTTGTGAAATATTATATCAGAAATATTGTCAGCCATTCATTCATCAGGCCCTCTTTCTAGCGCCAATTTTGTCAAGGGCTCCTAAATCCCTTTTACTCAACAGCAGGAACCAAACCTGCCACTGAGTCCCAATTAGACTCTGCAGCGTTTGATAGTGGAATTGTTCTCTGGATCTATCGATCCGGTCGAATAATCGATGGGCTTTACGTAGTGATTGATAGGATATCTTCTTATGAAAAATCCTCCTTCAATTTAAACATTCTTTTTTTTTTCTCTTATTTGATGGGTTTGATAAAATATGGGTGTTGGTATAAACCATCTTGGTAAAAGGGGAAATATTAACTATTGAATCAGGTTGAGCTCAGGATAACCCTTGTGCTCAAGCATGCAGACAAAGATTTTCACACCTGTGACAAGCCTAGTACTAATACATCAACTTGATGGTATTTCAATTATTGACTGAGATACAATTATCGAAACAAAACATACATGCAATAAAATGATGGCAAGAAAATTAGTTTCCTTAGCTCTAATCACTAATCACACATTAACACAATGATTTGTTTTCCACCATTAGAGACAAGAAATATAAAAATATTGAATCGGCTAAGTTATCAATAGATTCAAAAAATCTTACTCATTACAGTATCCATCCATGACATACAGTTGGAAGTAATTCCTCTTTAGATCCAATCACACATGCCTTTGATTAAAAACATAAATTTGCCTCTGGTGCTAAACAAGACTTCTCAATTAAGGTAGTTCCAAAATAGTTCTTTACAATTCCAAAAATAAGGTCTTTTCCAAAACCATCGAGCCCTTCTAAAAGGTCGATTCTCTTATTTCTAACAAATCATTAACTAAAAATAACCACCAAAAGTGCAAGCTAAGTAAAACAAAACATCGCCACATGGCGCTTCCATCTCTCTGTCTTCTAAGAGTCATCGAATGGTTTCACTAAAGTGGATGACTCTTCTCATACTAACCATTTGACAAAGATTTCCTTGCATGTGTTGGCATGTGGGAATCTGTGTTGGTCCATCGGGGCATACTTGACTACCCATGCCCAATACTTGACTATTATAACACTTAATTGTTGTAATATTGTTTGAGCCTCGATTGGGTGCTAAATGAACTATTGTACTTGTATTGGCGCCATGTTTGCCACCTTTTCTATCTCTTCAGTCCATGTCGATTCTTATTCTACATGTTTTTTGACTATGTCATGCAATTCGACAAAGTCCTAGGGTGAGACGAATTCAAGGAGACCGATGTCTTTCATCTCTTGATTAATCTTGACCTAGATTCTTTCGCAATCGGCCCATTTCTCTTGAATCTCCTGCTGAGGTTCTTGGGCCTTTTTCACCCATTATTCGGTCTCTTTCCTTATCTAATCTATGTTGTTTTCCCTCAGCACCCGAATGTCGTGCTCTTTATCATCTCGGCCCTTTTGAACCACGCTGATGTAGTCAAATATTTCCACTGCTTGGTGGGCCTTCTCGTACCATCTTTCCACATATTTGCAAGTTGCTAGTGCCATAAGGGTGTCTTCTTGGAAGTCGGTTATCCCTACAGTGAAAAGGTGTCGTTCACTTGTGAATTTTTTATAGGCATCTTGGAACTCACTTCTAAAAAACACTGTGGCCTGTGTGGAGTCCTAATAATATTTTTCCAAATGGCGTAGATTCTCCAACTCCTTTAGCGCAATAGCCAATTCCTCTTTATATTTCCTTGCTCTATCTAGGGTGGCATCTATGTTGGCACAGGGGCAGACCCAATTTTCAACGCACCAACAAAACCCTAACTACTGTCCCTTTCGGCAACACCTGCAAATTAGGCAAAGTCTCACCTGAGGTAGACGTAGGAGGGGTTACAGAATTCAAGTGTCTGTAACCAAGTTGGGACACAGATCTGTGATTATAACACTTAGAAGAGTACTTAGGGACAACATACATTAATTCGTTAGCTTTATTCACATCACAGATCAAACCCTAAGTAAATATCGTTGCAGTAACAATAGAAAAATATACACCGCACTTAGCATCAGAAGTTAGATCCAACACATTCAACATAGATAAAGCACTAAAGACTCATAGATCTATATATAATTCGTAATAATCAATTCTCTAAGAAGATATACAACATAAATATCATAGCACAAAGCAAACCATCAACACATGATATAAGTGGTTCACCCCAGTGTGGGGCTATGTCCACCAACTGCTTCTTCTTCTATTATTATGCTTCAATCTCTTACATTCATCTGCTCTTGTGCACTAAGCCACAGAGCCAAGCTTCGCACTGGACAGGTGATTTGCGCCCTAAGCACCAGATCCACCTTCCCAAAGTTAGGTCAAGGCACAAAGCCAACTCCTCTACTAAGAACAGAGCCTTACATACATGGTATGTTGCATAAAGCAACTCAGAACTACTTGCCTCTTGCACTTAGCTAGATACTACTTTACTTGCACTAAGCACGCTTCTACATTACATCCTTACATATTTATACTTTTACAAAAAGGCCTAATCATGGGTAAAACCATGGGCCGACATCCCATAACCCATTACATAAACCCTAATGAACCCCTTGTTGGGTCCACAAAACAAATGAGATCTCATGATCTTATCTCCGCCTGAGCGCTCCATCTTCGACCAGCCTGTCGATGTCCAAAAAGAGGTCAAACCCAACCAATGTTTCCTCAAAACTTGGTTGAGGGTGACCAGGCCCCCAACACTCACATGTGACTCATCCCAAGTCACTCAAATCTGGGCAACACTGCTTCAAAGGCCTCGAGCTTAGCTCGAGTTGCCTCGACCTGCTACTTCTCCTGAGCCTCCTTCTTAGCGAGCTCCTGGAGTACTTCCTCGATAACAGGCCCTTCGAGGTGTTGTTCCACTATCGCAACCACTTGGTATAGCTATGAGCCTTGTCCTTCGATCTCTTCAAACATTGTGCAGGCTTCGTCCTACACCGGTTGTAGCCTCTGTGTGACCTCCATGACTCTGCCATGGATGGCAGTAATCTGTTGTTGGAATGCGCATTGTTCTTGTGATCTCTTCATTCTCTCAATTGTAGTGAGGGAATTCATCTGTGCTTAAACTGCCAGTGCCTATTGTTGCGCCTCCTATATCTACACTTCCAACTTCCTAAGCTCTATGTATTTCGTGAGGCGTTCGTAGGTCTAGGTCTATGTGCTTCTATTGCTTAGTTGCTTTCATTCTGAAGCGAGGATTCTGATTCTTTCCACTGCGCTCTTAGCAGTTTCCTCCCTCTGATCGTGCACTTCTTGTGGAGTGCTTGGTACTGCTTGAAGATCCAACTCCGTTACCCTTGCTTAAAGCTATTGAACAGCCTCAGTGAGCTTCGTCACTTGGACCTCAACTGTCTCATGTTCCTCCTGTGTCGAGCATGGCACAGAGTTAATTGCTCTGCTCACTACTTCCTTGACTACAATTTGCTCTGCGAGCAGTTGGTCCTTTTCCCTTTGTATCTTTTCCCTATCTTCCTTGAGCATCGTCTAGAACTCATCCTTCTCATTTTCATAAGTGGTCACACAGTACCGCGCAACTCATAGTTGCTCCAAGATTTCTTCTTTCTCTTTCTTCAAGGCTTATGTAGCCTATTCCTTTTCTTCTTAGACTCATTGAAACCGAGCCTCTATTGCATCTGCCAGTCTGAGAAGCTGGGTTGGTTCATTCCCCAACTCTGAAGTCTCCGACGAGGAGGGCGCAATAGGTACTGTGCGGCTAACTTGAATAGCTCGTTGTATCTCCTTCAGCTCCTTCTCAACTCGTACATACATATCTTCTTGCCTTGCGCCATATCTTTGTAAGAGGTCCTCAGACGCATCCTCCATTGCTCCGTGGACTAGACTAATATCATCCTCTGTGAGTGTAGCCTCTACTTGGGGCTTACTTGTGCATGTATTCTTTCTTGCCGAGGGTTTCTGCGGAGAACCCTTCCTCTTCTTTGATGTTTCTACCTCGGTAGGGGAGTCCTTCGACGGTGTAGCTTTGCCTTCTTATTTATTTTCTCCTTCTTCCCCTCCTACTTCTTGATTTACTTCATCTCCTCCTCCTCTTGCAGGAAAGCCAAGTCTACTTTCTTCTGAGGCGTTTTCCTCCTCATCAATCACTATGTCTTGGACTTCCTCTTTTTTCTTCTTCTTCTTCATGCTGGTCTGTCTAACATACTCAGCCCAGGTGACCAACGGGCTTCCGATGATGTCAAGGTCGAAGAGTTCTGCATCATCGACCAGTACAAGAAACTATGTCGGCCATTCCTTGGTGATCTCCTCTGTATCTTCCTCGGTCATCTTATAGTAGGATTGTAATTTCTCCTTGCTCTCATCCGTGCGCGTGGTGATATAAATGAAATATCGATCTGTGAAAAACTTAGCTAATGGTTTGTACTGGTGAAATGTTCATGGATTCATGTGAGGGAACGATTCTATGGCAACCTTCAACTGTTGATAGTAGGCGTGGAACACTATGTTTGACTGCCACTGCTTTGACATGTCATTCATGTACCATAGAGTGGAGAACTTCACAGCCAATGGCTCCAAAGGTTCTATCTCCAGGAAGATAGCTCCTTCCATCATTTTCCAAGAGAAAAATGTGATCAACACCAGCAACCAACTGAAATGGAACTCGTATCCTTGATCCTGTGGTTCGCGGAAGTATTTCTCGAGATTGTTGACAAGGTAGCTCACCCAGTTCATTTGCATCCCTTCCATGTACTTCCCTGCGAGGTCCACCACGAACCCGGTGACCTACATGGGGCGGTTCTTTCTAACAAACTTTCTAGCTATAAGTTGGCAAGCAAGGCTTACTACGCCATCTTGGATAGAGGCTATGTGGTCTATTCTTCTAGCCGTTCAGAGTGTCATTCTAATGCTTGGGGCACCTCCAACGGTCATATAGCTTCACCGGAGTGAGTTCCCATTCTGCACGGTTTTGATGTTCCGGCGAGGTTCAAATCCTACAAACCTGCCTCCTGCGAAGTTCCAATCTGTGAAATATTCCCTCTGTTCTCTGTAACTTCTTGCAGATTTTCCAACTTAGCCTTCTTCTTACTGAGCTTCCTTGCCTGCTTTCATGTGATCTAAGTCTCTGGATTCCTCTTTCTATTATTATTCTTATCTTCTCCTAGCATGGTAGCTTTGCGTTGTTGATGTGCTCTCAAAGGGTTTGAAATTAATATCCCTTCTCTTATTATTTCCTAGGTGGATATGCTTCTTTATTGTATGGATAGGTCCTTCAAACCTTCTTGCGATCTTTCAACATCGATAGATAATTCTCTGGTCTTATGTTGCTTCGACTCAACTTCTCGTTCTTATATCAGTCGATCTATTTTTATAGCTATGAGATCTCTTAGTTCTTGTTTTTTCTTTTCTGTAGCTTCTTCCTCTGCTTTCCTTTTGATCTGATCCTCCTTGATCCAAATCTTTCCTAACAAAAGAGGAAAAGGGGCGTTGTTCTCAACAAACCTAATAACTTCAAATTCTTCTTATGTCGATGTTACATGGATGATGATAGGTACATTAGTAACTCTTCCACATAGGGTTATCATATTTCCTTTGAACAAGTCTATTCTTCCCAATGAAGGTACCACAGTAGGCTTCCCCAAGATTTCCCAAGTGATTTTTGTCATAATATTCACTTGTGTTTCCTCATCCATGACACAGTCTATGTCAAAGTCTCCTATTCTTGTATGTATGCGTTGTTTTTCTTTCAATATCTCTGGTAAACCAATATCTTTGTGATTATTCATTGCTTCTTTTAATTGTACTAACATAGTATGAGCCTTCTCTAATTCTTTCTCTTTATGATTCTCTAGTATTCTCTTATTCTCTTGGCTCGTATTCATTTGATCAACTTTAGCAATCATTCTTGGACATTCTTCAACTTTATGACCATCAATTCTAGAACAAAGACAAATAGGACCTGTACCAGGGCATTCCATAGCAATATGTCCCAGTCTTCTGCAGTTATAACATAATGTCAATCCTCACTTTCTTTTAAATGTTCCCCTAATTATCTCGTACTGCGCACTAGGATCACAGTGTTGGACCTGCAATCTACAAAAATTCTTTCTAGGTTCCTGCATCCATTCATTAGTCCAAAAATTATTTCTATGCATAGGAATAACATATCTTTCTTTAGTTCTATCAAATTTATTCAAATCAACTCTTTCTTCTAACTGTACCCTAGATTTCAGGCTAGGATAGAATCTATCAAACATACCTAGATTCATGCTTCCGAAACAAAAATTTCCACTTATCTTATTCTATCTAAGCACAAAGATTTACCTCTTTCAATATCTTACCTCTTTTTCTTCAGATCAGGTCTCTTTATTAGCATAGAGTTTCACAGGTCAAGTAGAGTACTACGCACTACAGTAGCAGATGTACGCACAGAGCTTATCTTTTCTTTCATTTCCCAGCAATCACATTTCCAGTCCTGGCAATGGAACCATTTGTTGGCACAGGGGCAGACCTAGGGTTCAATGCTTCAACAGCGCACTAAAAAAACCCTAACTACCGACCATTTCGGCAACACCTACAAAGCAAGTGAAGTCTCACCCAAGGTAGAGGCAGGGGGGATTATAGGACTCAAGTGTCTGTAACCAAGTTGGGACATAGATCTTTCATTATAACACTTTTCAAAGTACTTAGGGACAACACACATTAATTCATTAGCTTTATTCACATCAAAGATCAAACCCTAAGTATAGATCGACGCAGTAACAATAGAAAAATATACATCGCACTTAGCATCAGAAGTTAGATCCAACACATTCAGCATAGACAAAGCACTAAACATTCATATATCTATCTATCATTCATAATAATCAATGCTCTAAGAAAATCTACAGCATAAATATCAAAGCACAAAGAAAACCATCAACACATGATATATGTGGTTCGCCCCAGTGTGGGGCTACGTCCACCAACTGCTTATTCTTCTATTATTCTGCTTCAATCTCTTACATTCATCTTCTCATTTGCATTAAGCCACAAATCCAAGCTTCACACTGGACAGGTGATCTGCGCACTAAGCACCAGAACCACCTTCCCAAAGTCAGGTCAAGGCACAAAGCCAACTCCTCTACTAAGCACAGAGCCTTACATACACGGTCTGTTTCACAAAGCAACTCAGAACTACTTTCCTCTTGCACTTAGCTAGATACTACTTTGCTTGCACTAAGCACTCTTCTACATTACATCCTTACATATTTATACTTTTACAAAAATGCCTAATCATGGGTAAACCCATGGGCCGACATCCCATAACCCATTACATAAACCCTAATGAACCCCTTGTTGGGTCCACAAAACAAGTGAGATCCCATGATCTTAGCTCCACCTAGGCGCTCCATCTTCGACCAACATGTCGATGTCCAAAAAGAGGTCAAACCCAACCAATGTTTCCTCAAAACTTGGTCAAGGGCCAACAATCTGTGATCACCATCCCTGCGCCAATAAGCTCAAACATTTTGGCATGATCTATGCTGATCAATTTCTCCTCTATGGTGATGAGGATCGAACTATCCAATGTAATGCTCCTCTTCTTATTGGTTCTTTTCATGATGTCTTTCCTCTTTCGGTCATAGGCGATTGCTTGTATATTGTCGACCTCATCAATAGGTTCAGCGATTTGTTGTTCTCCCCAAATCAGAGTATTTCCTAGGATCCTGACTGTGTATATTTGTTCTAGGTTGGGTTCCTAAACCTCTTCTTTATGTCTCAATGGATCGAATCTCGTTTTTGTCTCATTAAGTGGTAATGTACGGGCCAAAACCGAGGAATCAGGGGCGGGTTCGGTAGTTACTTGGTAATCGGCTATTGAAATGTCGATTTCTTGTTGTGGAATTTCTTCTTCTTGTTTACCCGATCCTAGCTCATCCCTCAAGCTTTACATTGGGGTTCCCGGTATGTCGAGTGGCTCAGCATCCAAGGCACTTTCTACCTCATGCTCGATCTGCAGACAGCTCTGAATTGAAGCATCGGGACCCAGGGTGGATGCTCTCTCAGGTTCTTTCTCCTCTGTAATTTGCATTGGAGTGACCATGGACACCTCTTAACTCTCCTCATCATCATAGATGGTTATCAAATCGAACAAGGTATTTGGTACACTTTTTCTCCCTGGTGTCCTTGCTATCTCGGGTTGGGTCAAAAATTCCCCTGGTGATCCGATCTCCGGTGGTGGAACCTCAGGGTTTTCTGACCCGGTGATTTCTTCAAGTCGCATCGGCTCTAGGCCACTTGGTTCTCCTCGGATTTCAATTGGGTTATCAGCGGGAATCCTTGTCATTTATATCAGATCGAGGTCATTTTTCAATTGATCAATGATCCTCTGCACGCCTTCTAGCAAGAGTAATCCCCTTCTTTTTGTCTTTGTTGTCTCTGTCGCTTTGATTTCCTCCCTGGCTCTGAGGGCCTCTTGAGCTGATTTCTCTATTGTTTCCACATGTTCATCCATGCTCATGGATTTGAACCTGGTTATATTTGGATTGGCCATTCTCTACACCACCTTGTCCTAGTCCTCGATGCACTCTGCGAAGATCTTATCCTCAAACTTATCATGAGTGTACAACCAATAAGATGATACATGTGAAGCATGATGGAGGACCAGGCCTCTAGGTTCGTGCTTGCAGAATTAGCCTATCGGGAACCTAAATTCAAGTTGGCTCAACCATTTTGTTTTGCTTGAGTAGTATCCTTTACCAGATAAAACCCTATATGAAAACCGTAGGGTATGAAAGCCTGCTTCTTGTCCTTGACCAATGTGGCGTTGTAGCCCTGCAGGATAGTATGATAGTAGATTTCTCCCACAATGAGTCAGTCTAGGACATGAGTAGGTAGTATATGTGGTTCTTTGGTGGCCTCGAACACCCTGATGTAGGTTGAGAATTTGTCTAAATACCAATGGCCTACTTTTGCTACCATTTTCTTGGTTGCTACAGATAATCTTGGGAATTCCTTCTTGAAAATAATAAAATGAATACGGGCAATGAATTCATCACAGATGAGTGCGTAAGATTTCTTGTACCTACTCTCCCATAGTATGTTGAAGTAGATGTGGACCAAGAGCTCTGAAACATGCTAGCTTAAATTCATGTCGACGAAGACATTCCTTGTGCACATGACATAGAGCAAGTACGAGGCCATGTAGAAAGTGGGTGTCTCCCCTTCTTTCGGTGTATGATCCTATTGTACATGGATGCTTAATGTTTTTGAGATTATCGCTCCCTAGTTGAAGTTTCTCCTGTAGATCGCCATTGTTTATGCCAACGACATCCATGCTTCTGAAAACTTGGAGCAATCCTTTTCTCCATATAGTCGGCAGATGAGATCCATCAAATAGATGTATGGATTTTTGAGGTTAATTGTCCTATACCATCCATTGCTCCGGTTAGAGAACTTATTGTCTTCCTTCCACCATGAGGCTATCAACCAGCTGGTGTCATGGAATTCATAGAAATTCACCATGAAGTCTATGTTGAGCCGCTCCTCTGGGTCCTTGATCTTGTAGTATTTCTGGACTTCTGTCGGAGGGAAAAATCTGACACATCCACCATTCTCATCATTGATCAAGCACGTTTGCCCGTCTATATGGTCGATGAGCCATTTCAGAACCTCTATGAAAGGGAAAATCGAGGTTCTGCTTGCCGCCATGTGTAAATATGATCATTGGGTGTTCGGGAACACCTAGTCATCAGACGCCCTCACGTCCGAGTCATTGTGTGGGATATACTATGGGTATTCTTCTCGGCTAATTCTGTTGAAGATATCCCTTCACTGTGGGAGAATTACTTTGGATCTAGAGCTTGCTTATGTATCACCAAAGGCCGAAGGCTGGACAAAATCTTTCTTTGTTGATGTTTTAATAACAGGCTCCACCATGGGAGCATACTCCAACTGCCTCATCGTCCCTGGAGAGGAAACTTCACATGTTTCAGCTTCTTTTAGTTTGGGTGCCCTCAGGGAGCATCTGGTGGTTGGCCTTCTCAACAGCATCTTACCTGTATCTAGAACATAGTTTAGAGATTGTGAAAGAAAACTGGATGCATATATTATAGCCAACAAATTGACAAATTTGAATACGTACCTCGACAGCTTGTTAAACCTAGTTTTGATAATCATAGGATCGGTACAGTCTTGAGATGTTCGCTTTTCTCCTTCGAATGCTCTGGAATTCAACTTGTGCACAGAATGAATTCGTTCAAAATTGTTATAGAGATTTAAATAGGAATGAACTTACATTGTCGCATCAACCATTCAATTCAGGTTATGAGTGTAATTTCATTAAATCTGCCGCCAGATCTTCAAAGATGTTTTAAACTTAAATTCATCATGGGTTGACGGTGCGGGCATGGGTGGTAATGTGGTCTATCAGTGATTTAAAATTGTTGTTGTCTAATCGGCACATGAGGTAGCAAAAAATGTGGTATTAGGCATTAACTGGTCTATTAAATGTCCAAATTCGATCGTATCTTAGGTCGCAAACATCCCATTGTTTCACTAGTTTTGTTGTTGGATCGGGGGTCGGGATTGTGTTTCAATGTTTTCATTGATATCTCCTTTCAAAATTTTTGACGTCGAGCGATCTTTCCATATGGAGCTGACATGGCAATGCTGACTAGGAGCCGTGACTGGGACCCAGGGAACCTAAAAATGACTCAGGACGAAACTAGGTCGTACAACCCCCTTACGTGGTAAAGACACGTGGAATTAGAGACCAGTGACTTCATTTGCTCATGTTAATCAGAATTGGAACTTTCCTTAAGTTATACATTCTAAAACCTAATCCTATCTTGTCGATGCTGAAAAGTATCAAGGATCGGCGATCGGCGATCAACCTACCCAAGTTCTCTCAAATCGACTCTCTTGAAAAAGTCTTGATGCTGAAAACGCATTGGGGATCGGTGCTCAGTGATATGCTTGTTGTGGACAAAAATGATTGTTTCAACTATTCTGGATTTCCCCGATGCCAATAAAGCGCATCGGTCATCGGTTGTTGGTGATTTCTTTACGTCCTTTGTCAATTTCTATCCTTTCCTCTTTTTTTTGTCGATGCCGAAGGGGATCAAATATCTCTTGAAACTTTGTGCAAATAACTTAAACAAACCAACCCCATCATCTACCGACGTCGATCAGGGATCAACTTTCTGTGACTATTGTAACTATGTGGTTCCTTTACTTGCTTGAATTTGTTTCAACGTCAAACCTAAGTGCGTTAGGTGCAATGTTAGCTGTTGATTCTCAATTCAGGTGTTAATTTCTTTTAGACATAGGGTTAACAAGTTCAAACAAACCTGACTTGATGATAAGATTCATGAAAAGAAAACAGATAAAATCATTTCCCAAAGTGAAATCGATTAAGACGGTGAAGAAAACAAGTGGTACCCAAAAAGTGATAAAATGGCATAAGGCTTTTAGGGTGTGTTGAGTGCTCAACAATAGGGCAGGGTACCCATCTGTAAGGCTTCTAGGCCTGACCATAAATTTGGATTCAGACCCATGCAACCTGGTTGAGGAAGGAAATAAATGAGGTAATTCGGGGAACGGAGACAGATCTGCGAGATAGCAGAGTAGAGAAAAACACTCTCATGAGAACAGCAGAAAATAGATTTTGATTCTGAAGTTGAAAGGAAAAAAGTTGAGCAGTAAGCTCGATCTGGCTGTAAGAAGCCATGGAAAAGTTTTGGCTACAAGTTTATAAATGAGGATGATGAGTGATTTAGGAAGTATTTGTGCAGACCTCCTTTCTTGGAGCAGAGAAAACCAGTTGCCAAGTTCATGTGGGAGCTGAAGGAGAGTAACCTTCGTCCTGACTATTGTGGAGAAAGGAGAAAGAATCTCTCTCAGATAATCATGGTATAGCTCAGGGTGGCCAGTGGTAAATACAGTAGGAGTGGTTGTACCTATGGTTTGGAGGAAACAGTCACCCCTTTCAACAGTTTCTTCACATTTTCCAGTTCTGATAAGTATTTTCATACTTTGTGTATTATATTGAATGTGAGGATGAAATGTTTGTGTTTATGATTCAGTCTTTTAGTATTTGAATAGTTATTAGAAAAGCTATGTGATTTATGTACACTGTTATATCTATATGGTCTTTCAATTTATCTCATATTTGTTGCTAGATAGTTATGGAATGGGAATTCGCAGGAGGGTCGAGGTAGGATCGACTAAAATTTCTAAGTCCTGCCAATCCCTTGAAGTTTACCTTAGCGGGAATGTCAAAGTTCAAGATCTGGTGGGAGAAGGGAATTTTTCCTTTATATTATTCACCCATCTGACCAAGGGCTTGTGCCCATGTCCTTAAACCCTTTTTCGCTAAGGGATTAGCGCTTATCCCTTAGAATTTCCAAAGTATCCATGTGATCAGGACCTAGGAACCTTGCACCATCCCTAAAGGAGCTATCCATTTAGGCTTCAAGACTTTGGGACTTGTGACTCCAAAATCCTCGAAAGTAGTCGAAGGCCGAAGTCGTGAATTGAAGAGGGTCGTCAATCTGGGGATCCAATATGGATCTCTCTTAGCCATAAGATCGAATATAGGAAGGGTGGCATTATGTGCTTCGGCGAAGTTCTACATCGGAATAATAGGAGTAGTCTAGCTTCGAAACTCCCGAACGTCGATTTCGTAGAGTAAATATGGACCGTTGAAAGGGAAGCGACACGTGTCCATAGATCAACGATCATTCGGAATTCTAGGAATTCGGCAATTTATAGATGCATGAGTTTCCCCGGAGCTCTACAAGACGAAGTATATCCAAGTCATAAAGGCTAGGTATATGTGGCGATAGATCTGGCGTGGTCCGAATGGAAATCCGGGAGATACACGCCGAACTCTCGAAATGTCGAACTACCGAAGTAATCAAGATCGTTGGATGAACAGGTACGTGACAAGTGATCCCATGGTCCAGAGACTTCGTACTAGGGAGGATTTTGGTCAAGGGTTTTCAAGGTGTGAAAACCACCGAAGTTGAGAACACCAAAGTAAATCACGATTTTTGGACGAAGAGGACACATGGTGCAAGATCTGAGAGTCTAGAGACTTAGCTCTTCGGGGGATTTGTGTCAAGAGGATTCGGTAAGCATCGAAGCCCGGAGCCGTGAAGTAATGAGAACTGTAGATCTATGGATCTACGTGGATTCTTGCTGATCCAGGTGGATATAGGTGGCCACCCACCTTTTCCAACTGGCTCAAAACAATTTTCTGGCAATTTTGGTAATTTACTATTTTTAGCAGTTTTTAACTTTCGAGGCCATTTTGAGGCCCTAAACGATGTTTTTTGGGGAAAATAGGTTTGAAATATTTGATTTCATTCAATATTGCACCTAAAATGAATCTCCTCGATGATACCTTTCCAACGGGCTATCATACGCCTAAAATGGAGATCGTATGCAAAAGTCACGACCCCGGGAAGTTGATGTACTAACTTACCTAAACGGGGCCTACATGACTTTTGGCGCTTCATATCCTAGGGTTAGGTTTTGGATGTCTAGGGATTTTGGCATTCCTGCTTATTGTAAAAAGGCCTTCAGAGCCTCATTGTAATCATCTTCTTGCAAATGTGAGTAGCCTTCACATCTCTTCTCAGAGATAAGATGCAACCATTCTAGCGAGTCTTTCACTATGTATTTTTATAGTCTCTGTACATTTCATTCATTAATAGAAATCATGTATTATTGTATATCTGTGTTTATGCTTGCATATCGGGTACATTTCTGTTATATTATTGGATATCTGTGATATCTATATGCATTTCTTTATTATATCTTCGCTCTCATTTCATGCCGAAAATAATCTGAATCACTTGTGAACCATTAAATGGAAGGACCAAGCAGTATCAGCCTATGATGATGTGGCTTGATGATGTCATTCGATGTGACGTGGACCCGCATTACGCGTGCCACATGTCACCTAGTTTTGGATGATTCACATACCCATTGTGCCTATTAGAGCACGACACGTTTCACCCCTTGACCCTCGTCGGGTGTCAGCTAATGGTTCGTCTCTGCCTGGCCAATGTGGTTGGTGACATAATCAGGACCCCGTGAGTTTAGACAACTTCGGAGTATGGAAGATTTAGTGAGTGGTACAGTATAGGAACGTCCAACACAAATTGCCGAACGCCGACTGCCAAAGGCCCAAGGCCACATGGCGAGATATTGGGAGTTTGGGAGTTGGGGCATAGTGTGGAAAAAGGAATGCTCAACGAGAATAGTTGATCGCCAAAACACCAAAAATGTAAGACGGAGACCATCGCTTGCCGATGGTCGAATGTCGAAGGAGTAGGGGCACGTGGCAAAATTTAGGGACTTTAGAGATTTGGAAAAAGGTGTATCATGTGTAAATCATCGAAGCTCCCCTCCTTAACTGTAGGATCTTGGCAGAGAACGTAGACCGTTGATCTCCTTCGTTGTTCGGCGATCGGAGAAATTTGACAACACCCTTGGAACTCTCGAAAACCGAGAACTTTCGAAGTGTCAAAACCTTTGCTAACATAGGTTCTTAGCTCTCGATTTTCAACTTGAGGTCACGAGAAATACCTCGCTAGTTGGTTCAAGCACACAGTAAGAGATGTAATTTTTGGGGAAGCCCTTTAAGAGGGTTTTTCTTAAGTCAGGGACCAAAAATGAACCAGGAAAAGAGAAAATCCGATGCCACACCCCTAGAAAGGTTATTTATGGGTTGGGTGTGTTAAAAATTGGTATCAGAGCATGGAAACTGCACTTGGCCTGCTTGGGCTCATGCATGAAAAACTTTTATTAGAAAACTTATGGGGTAACTCCCTACCTTACCCCTTCTACTGTGGATAGATGTTTTAGAAGTATGCATTGTCGGTTGTTAATTTTTCCAAATAAAGAACTGACTTCACCTTGCAATGATATGTGTTGTTCATGAATTGGTATATTAGTAGCTAACAGAAAATATTTTATCTGCACTCAAGCAGACAGTGAACAATAGAAGAAATACAACGTAAAGTATGGTCACACATCAGGAGTTGGGGGAAAGCTCCCACAATAGAGAGGAAGATTTTGATGGAAGGAGGGTGATGGAAACCCCTCCAAATTTGGTCGAAACTGTAAGAAGCCTCATGGCATAATTACATATATATAAGGATGACAATGAAAGGTTGATCAAGGAGCAGGAATAGTAGACAAAAATTAATGCAGTCCTACTCCAAAGTCTATCATATATAAAAAGGAAATTGCAATATGGTCCAGCTGCCAGTCATGTGGACAGGAATCATACTAAGAAAACTCCAAGTCCACTTGAGATACAGAAGCATGGTCCTGAAAGTGGATACACCAAGAAGAGAACCTCAAAGAAGGCCCAACATGGAGCCAAGAGACATTCAATGGAAGATTCCTCTGGTGAGGACACTAACAACTCCAAGGAATATTCTAGTGGAAAACCTAGTTCGCACTCTCAGACCAAAGGAAAGAAAAGGAAACATTCCAAGAGTCGTGGCCCTGAATAATTCAACAAAGACAAACCACCCACCTTCGATGGAGAGATTAAGAAGGGGGAAGAAGCAAAATTTTAGCTACTCGGCTTGAAGAAGTACTTCAGAGTCCATGACTACTCTGAAAACTTAAAGGCTCAGATAGCCATTTTCAACTTGAATGGGAAAGCTTCCATTTGGTGGAAAGAGCTTAGGAATGTGAAATTATTCCATGATAAGGACTTGTCATGGAAATAGTTCAAGAAATACTTCAATAAGAAGTACCTGTCAGAAAGTTACTTTGATGGGAAAACCAAGGATTTCTATGAACTCAAGCTGGGAAAACTCACCATAGATGACTATATCAACAAATTTCTCGAGCTGATGAGGTATGTGCCCTACATAAAGGATGAAAAGGTAATGATGCAACAGTTTATTAGTGGATTACCTCAGTCCTACCGGGACAGAATTGAGTATGATGAGCCAAAGACATTATGAGATACCATTTGAAAAGCAAGGTATTGCTATGAGAAATTCAAGAGTAAGATAGAATCCCATGAAGACTGGAAGAAGAAAAACAATTCAGGATTTAAGAAGAAGGGGTTTAAACCCTCGAAATTCAAGAACCCTGGTAAGATCTCTAGGATGAGCCTTCCCACCAGAAGTGTGTATCAGAAAAATTTTCCATCCGTGAGTGGAAATAAACCATTCAGAGAAGTTCCAAGTAAGATTGATAACATGAAGACAAAAACCTTGAAATGTTGGTGTTGTAGAAAGGAACATCCATTGAGGGATTTTTTGCATAGGCAACAGAACCCTGGGAGAGTCTACAACGTTCAAGAGGATACCACAGTCAATGATGTGGCTAGGAGCCTGTTGTTATCACCCCATAAATTATGGGAATCAACTGATGACTTTGATATTATGGATATTATCTGTATCTGGTTCTCTTATTGGCAATTGATTTTTCATTATGCAAATAAGAAAAGAAAAAGAAAAAGAAAAGAGGGCATAAAAGAATTGAAAGAAAAGCCCCATGCAATAATAGTAACTTGGCCATTCCTTTCAAGCATGGCCAAGTTCTTTTTAAATTTGATGTTCATAGGTTAGTGAATAAATCTGACCAGACTGTCTAATCTTGGTCAAATAGCCCCTAGGTTAGATTAGTGAATAAATCTGACCAGACTGTCTAATCCTGGTCAGATAGCCCTTAGGTAGAGTAATTTCTTAACCCAACAGTTTAATCTGGGTTAATTGTCCTAGGAAGATAGGTTAGCATGTAGGTTAGTTGTTTCATTTGTTTCACCCCCCATGAAAACAGATTAATAAAAATGTTACACCATGTCCCAAATGCTTAAGAATAGTTTGTTCGAAACCCCATGGTGGTATCTCTTTGAAATTTGAAGAAAAACCCACAAAATGCTTTATCCTAAGTTTTTTCCCCAAGTTCATTTTTCTCCGCTCATGATTTATGTTACATTCACTTTCCAATGGTCCAGATCACGGCGCTTCGATCAATGGCTCACAGAGCATTTCGGACCCCCCTAGTGTTATGCTTTTAATCAGGGAAGGGGGGTCCGGAATCGGTGATAATATTTACGCAGATATGGGCGGTCCAGAAAAGAGCACGTGAATCCACGGCCCACATTGGATTACGGACCCCCCCACCCGTTCTGCCTTTAACAGAAGGGGGGGGGGTCCGAAATGGGTAATAACTTGGGCGGAGATCTGGACGGCCCAGAACAAAGCATTTAAATCTAAGGTTCAAATTGAATTCCGGACCCCCCCCTCCATTCTGCCTTTAATGGAGGGGGGGGTCTGGAATGGGTATTAAGGAGCGCACTAAGATCTGCGGCCAGGAAACCAGCACGCAGATCAATGGATCAAAATGAATTTCGGACCCCCCCTGGTGTCCTGCCTTTAACCAAGGGGGGGGGGTCCGAAATGAATTTTCCTTTCGGCGGGTCCCTTGTTACATGTGGTCATTGTCCTATTGGTCAAGGAGTCCTATCACCCACATGCTATTTGACAGATCGTCACTCATGGATGTCATCCTCCACTGAGCCCACTTGTCCCACTTGTTCCCGGAGTCGTGTCACATCTCATCACTGTTGTCAGTCCCGGTTGTCAGTACCTAAGTCCCTCACTCATGACTAGCCCCTTATGGCAACTTTCACTTCACTTCACCTCCAATCCCTAGCAACCACGTCAACCATCTGTATGCTTTGGCCACCGTCACCTGCCATATTACCCCCAAGTGGCCCGTTGTCCATTAATAACTGGATAATATACCCGTTATCATGCTGACCATTTTCCCGCGTCCAGCCGACCCATTTTTAAATAAAACTACCGTTTTCCCTCTTCATGCACTATTCGTCCATCGCACCAGAAAATTTTACTCTTACGCCTCCATTGCTTTTCTGCCACCTTCACCTACAGTCAGTATTCCCCACTAACATCATTTTATTGCAGGTACAGTTGCTGAAATGGTGTCAAAGCCAAGACAAGCGGAAGGAGAAGAGAACCCTTTTCTTCCTCCTCCTGTCGACTTAGACAAAGTTCCCTTGGTCGATAAAGATCGATTGATCGCTGATACCATTTGCGACTTCGACTTTTCAGATCTTCATTCATGGCTCCGGGAGGTGTTCCTGGACCAGAGCGACAAAATTGGACTCTGGGAGTCCAATTTGCCCCTGTATCTCTTTCCCCAGATTCATCATTTCCCAGAATTCGCCCTCAAATGCCAAGCCCATTACGTCCCTGACTAGAAAGTCGTCGTTTCTTCGTCTGGAGACGTCCTCTTTTTCATCACCGCCGAAGATATTGACCAGATGATGCAAATTCCCCGTGCTGAATCTGCGTCCCCATTCAATTTAGAAATCCTCACCGAGTTATATCAGAAAATGACCTTTCCTCAAAGAGCTCAGATATTCGAGCTTTTCTTCCCCACCTCCGCTCAACTCCCTTCCACCAATCCCCCTTACCCTTCTTCCCTTTTCTCCACCAAAGGAAATCAAATCATTTCTTCCCTGTGTGCCCTGCTTGGTTATTATTCTGACAAATGGGTAGATGAGCCCATCCTGGGTTTTCTGTCCATTTTCTCAAACGATGAAAATCCCACAACGCAGTTCGACTACAGCACCTTCTTGGCCGATAATATTCACGCGCAATTCGTGAATTTTGGCATAGAGGGTATGTTCAGATATTCTTCCATACTGGCGTACCTGTTCGTTTACTTCCAAGCCGACAAATTCAGTTTCTCCATGCAGAAAATGGACGCAGACGGACGGCCCCAGCCAGTCACAGCATGGACTTCTCTTCTGAAGCGTAACTCTGCTGAATACGACTTCAAAGATTTCATTGATCAGTTTTACCACCCGGTGGTTAGCATGTTGAGTGGCAGGCCTGAGCCACGAATAAATGATGAAGTCCAGAGAATTCTGCATCTCTCAGACAATGTAAAGACAGGAGACTGGTACCTGTACCAGAACTATACCGAAATCAGATTTTTCGGGTGCGAGTTGGCACCTTACAAGCTACCTCAATATGTGCCGGTAAGGATCTTTACCTTAGAATATATTAGACAGATAATGAATTCATATGATATTCATTTTGTTTCCTTGAAAAAGAAACAGCAATTGAGAATCAAAGGGCAGATAGGTTCTTTTATCTGCAATAGTAGAGGTGTCGGGGAGGAAGCGGACAGAATGTTAAAGGAGATGAAATTCTTTACAAGTTTCACCTGGCACTATGATCCATGCAGGATCATCTCGAAAATGAGAGTGAAAAATAAGAATGCCCCATATTCTCATGAGTCCAAGCCAGAGGTCGAGAAATTTGCAAATCAAACAGTTTGGATTCCTGATACTTTGATGGACGTGGAACAGCAAGTTGAAGTAGAACAGCAGGTGCCCTCGACGAGTGTACCTCCCACTACCACACCTCAAGTCCCCAAGGAGAAGAGGCCCCGACAGGAGTCGTCGTCTCCTGTAACAGAGGTGTCATCAGAGGAGTTCCAGATGCACACCAAAAAGTCAAAGACAGTTTCGACGCCGGGCGCGACGGTAGAACAAGAAGCCCCAACTACCACAGTAGCCACCACAAGGGTCAAGCCGGTCACGCCACCTTTCAGTTCAAGCCAGCATAAGGAAATCACAAAAGCTATACCGAAGAAATCCACAGATTCTCCCCTGGATACTCAGCAAAGCAAGACTGTGCCTAAATTGGGCATTTTCGAAAAGTACAAATTGATCAAGAAAAAGAACCAGACCCTCACTAGTAGCACTTACGCCCAGTTTCGGAAGCAGTCTTCCACAGCTCAGCATAGGCTTCTTTCGGCATTTGACACAGAAAAGGGTAGGATGCATATGGCTTATGTACAAGCACAGGTACCAGATCCCAAGGTAATCTCAGATTACAAAAGGGCCACTTTCGAGTTCCAAGCAAAAGATGTACATCCAGCAGATCAGATGGATCTACATAAACAAACAAGGGAGATGGTTTTTCACACATTGGCACATGCTTCGTCTTCCACAGCAAAATTCCAGGTGTCATTGAACAACGCTCAGACGCAGCTTAATCTAGAAAAGTTATCATCTTTTGCTAAAGACAACAGAATCAAGACGTTGGAAGAGTTGGTCCTCAAGATCGGCTACGATCCTTCAAATGTGAAGGCTGTTGAAGAGATGATTAAAAAGAAAAATGCTGACATCGCATCCTTAAGAAAACAGCTGAAGCTCCCGCCCACAAAGGACTCACAGGCAAAGGAGATAGCAGAAAAAGAAGGTGAAAGGGATGAGATGCTAAAGTTACTCATGGAGCAGAATGCTCAGCTAAAAGAGATGGAGGCTGAGATGGAGAGACTGCTAAAGGAGAAAGAGTAGACGAAGCCAATGGAAGGCATTCCATTGAGTGCTATCCCAATTGCAGGTTTGAGCACAGCAACAGTGACAGCGATACCATCTGCAACACCAGTGTCACTACCAGAAGGAAAAACAGACCTTGCCAAGTCCATGGAGAGGATGAACCTGCAAGAGTCAGAAATCAGCAGGCTTAAGAAAGAAGTGGAGAACCTCCAAGATCTCAAAACTTCTTTCCAGATAAGCCTATATAAAGAAAAGCAGGTGAATGAGCAAATCAGGAAGGAGTTACAGCAGCTCCAAAAGCAGACAATGGCAGGGAATACTTTGGTTGAGGTCAAAGAGATTGTATGGACAGATATTACCAAGTCTATAAATGAAATCTGGCCAATGTTTCAAATCATGTTTGAACAAAATGAGTTGCTTCAGAGGAGCAAACAGGCGATTGAGAAAATCAAAGAGGAGCTGGGAGACATGCCAGCACAGGCAAATGAGATCATCAGGTTCCTGAATTCCAAGACCAGAGAGGAACTAGAAGAACTAAAGATTGAGGATAGAACAGAAACTATACTGGAGGTTAAAAGGGTTTTAACCAAGAGAGGTCTAATGCTTCAGCTTGAGGAAAAAGTTCAAGTCATTGATCAAGGAGTACAGAAATTTTTCAATAAGATAGATGTTCTCCAAAAGAAAGGCCTTCATGGTCTGAAGGTCATTAATGACAAACTAATGACACTCCCTGACTACAAGAAGAGGTTGACTGAAGTATCTAAGGACAATTCTATGTTTGCAGGGATACAAGGGAGCATCTCAGGCAAAGCATTTATGGATGCCCTGCAGTTGGATATTAGTATCCAACACGAGATTAAACACATATTCATCATCAAGCCTACATTTGCTAAGTATACAGATATGGATGAAGTGTATCAGAGATTACTTAAAGTCACAGTGCCAAATCATCTCAGATGGGAAGAACTTTGTGATCTACTAGATTAGCAGATGAGTTGTCACATTTCCAGTCAGAAGAGGTTGTGAAGGCACCTCACCAACGACCTACCCCAGAAAGTTCCGCATGCAGTTGTACTCAGTCATCAAACAGTTTTTGATTAGTTAAAGTAGTTAGACTAAAAATAGAATGAGCACGTCCTGATCAGTTATGACAGGAACGTTTGTAATCTGAATTATAAATACTTCAACTCTCGAAGTATTGAGGGTTGTTGATTCGCACANAAACAGTTTTTGATTAGTTAAAGTAGTTAGACTAAAAATAGAATGAGCACGTCCTGATCAGTTATGACAGGAACGTTTGTAATCTGAATTATAAATACTTCAACTCTCGAAGTATTGAGGGTTGTTGATTCGCACACCCTATTGCTATCAAACTGTACTATTTTTGAAGAGATTTGCCGCTAATAAAGAGGAGGCACTTTACAGGATTATTGCGTATGTTCACTGGTGATGTCAATCTTCTAAGTTGAATGTTTTCTTGCTTCGTAATCATTGTGTTTTTCTGGAACTAATCTTTATGAATAGCGTAATGTCGCGGGATTTATCCTTGATACCCTGTTTCTGATTCTAAAAGATTTTAATGTTTATCTTCTAATATCTTCAATTAAGAAATTCTTAACTGCTTGTTAGTTGAATTTATTTTTCTTATCTTTTCTTCTGTCCATCATTTTAATTACTAAATATCCAGTGAGTATATTATCTCGCCCTGTGAAGGACTTCTTTGGCATTTTTGGTTGCATCTCATATCTAATTAACACAGAACCCTTAGCCCAATGGATGTGTAGACTGTCTCAACCATTTTTAAAAAAACTCTTTGACAACAAAACCAACAGTTTCTTTACCTAGCCTAATACCTGAAGTTAAAAACAAAGCTAAATCATATAGAGAGATCCCTCTCTGAAGCTGGAAGGGCTAGTTCCCAGCTTTAAAAGTGGTTGGATAAGGTTACCTTTGTAGATTTCTTCTTTTTCAACCTCTAGGAAATTTACTCAGTGCTAATATAATTGGCGACTCCACTGGGGATGAACTAAAACTGACAATCTCACGTTTTCTTTCCCCTAAAAAGAACGTTTGATTTCGAGAAGAAAGTAATGTTTAGAGGTTGATTAACTCTGTATATATTATTTTCAGACTCATAAAAAAAAAAGTAATAAATAAATATATATAAAAACCAAAAAGAGTTCTGGCTCCCAAGAAAGTTCACACTAGATCTCATCCAGATCCAGAACCCTTTACAGCGATAGATAATCCCGAACGTTTGCTAAGGAGAAAGGCCTCGGCTTCCGGCTCAGGGAGTCATACTGCCCTGCATAAGTCTCCTTCCTTTTCCGGAGAATCTGGTATCTCTCAAAACTTTGATCTTGATCCGTTTCCCCAACGAAACCTGGTTAGAACACGGTCTGAAACTTTTGTGTCTAGGCTCGTCTTTGACCCAACTGTGTTGCAACCCCGAACCCCCGAAGTCTTGTCTCCTACGTCTAAACTACAAATCACTACCTCAGCGCTGCCCAGTCCCTCCTCTTCCTCATCGTCAGTCGCTACCTCTCCCACCATCCAGGTCGTCGTCCCACCTCCTCCACTCATCATGGAAGCTCGATATGCTCCTTTGGTGTTGGTTGTGCCGCTACATGCCATGCCCCAAGACTACAAAACCCGACTTCCACAGTTCGAAGCAACCGGACCTCTAAACGCCCAACAACTTGTGGACAAAATGAATGACTACTTCGATTTGCAAGAAGTTGACGAAGTTGACGTTCAAATGAGACTTTTTGCCCAGAGTCTGACAGGAGACGTCAAGAAATGGTTCAAATCTTTACCCGCCGCATCAATCCCTGACCTTGTCGCGTTCCAAAGAAGTTTTCTTGACAGATGGGAGGTAAAGAAAAACCCTCTCCAAATACTGTCAGAATACGAGAATATAAAAATAAACCAAGGTGAGACGGTACAAGATTACTGTACCCGTTTTAACAACTTGTATAATGCAATCCCAACTGAAATCAAACCTCCCCAGGGTTTGGCATTGATTAAATTCCCTAATGGATTTGATGCTGACATGTCTTACCAGTTAAGAGAAAGAAATGTTGCCACCCTTGAAGACATGCAGAAAAGTGCTATTAGTGTGGAGGCTAATCTGTTGGCGAAAAGGGCACATCAAAGGTCAGAAAGGAGGGTCACGATCAAAGAAGAACCTTCCACGTCAACCACCGATTCCAAATTGTATTATGTGGTCAGAACATTGGAATTATTGATAGAAAGAACGAGTATTTCAAACAGAAATACTCCGAGAGACAACACACCTGCTCCTCAGATTCGAAACCCCAATTTTAGAAGAAACCCTCCTCAAATCAGACAAAGAGGCCCTAGAGATCAAAGAGAGAAGAGGGGCCCAGATCAACAGATCAGACCTCCCTTGAAAGAAAACTATGCTGATGAAGGAGGGGAAGTAATTGAGGAATTGGAGCACACTCATATCAACCTCATGGGCATTCACGACAATGAGGCCATTTTCCTTACTCAAGAAGAGCATGAACTATTTCTGCTAAATCAAACAAAGGTAAGTGAGGAGGCCGAAGATGCAGGACAACAGGCCTTTGAAAACGCTATTTTGGAGGTGCACCGCCAATACAATCTACGAAGTAAGAAGACAGAAGGAAATTCCTCGAAAAAGACGACCGAAACACAGAAGGTAGCTGAGACTGGGAAAACCCTTGAGCCAACTACTGCTGAGAAGACTACCGCTGAAAAGTCTTCTGAGAAGGGTAAAGTCGACGCTCCGGTGAAGAAAAACATCACCATACTGAAAAGACCCGCACAGTCCGAAGTTTCACCTATTAATCCACCCAGTACTGCTGAGCGGAAGAATACGGTGGACCAACCAGAATCAATGAGTCAGACCCGAGCTCCTGCACCTTTTAGCCTGGAGGGAGAGTTGGCCAAAATAAAAATTCCTATCCCACTTACGGAGTTGATGAACAGAGGCGGTTATCATTCACAGGTAATAAAAGCATTGGCCATTGAACCTGACATAGGCACTAAGGCCTTGACTATTGGATCAGTGACTCATTCAGACACTGTGAACCTTACTGATGATCACCTCGAACTCCTTTTCGGACCAGAAGTGGATGGTCGAGACGATACCGGTGACGTAGCTCCCTTTTACATCAGTTTGAACATACATGATTTGATATTGCATAACGCTATGCTGGATTCAGGTGCCTCACATAATCTGATGCCTAAAGCAGTAATGGAAAAACTGGGATTGGAGGTCACTAGGCCTTACAAAGATCTACACTTGTTTGACTCTAGCAAAGTCAAATGTATTGGTTTGATTAAAGATTTATGCATCACCCTGGTTCAGATCCCTTCAAAAAGCATGGTAATGGACGTAGTGGTTGCAGACATCCCGCCAAAATATGGTATGTTACTATCCTGGTCTTGGGGAGCTAAGTTGAAAGGAACCTTGCAGCTGGATATGTCTTACGGCACTATCCCAGTGTTTGGACAACAGAGGAGGTTATACAAAGAAACACTGATGAAGTATATGGTAAGTAGTCAAGAGAAACCTCATAATTACCCCCTTTACTCTGCTCATTCAGATTTAGATTTGTTCATCTTGTACAATGATGGTGATACGGAAGAGCAAGATGCTCAGTTGATGGAAGATGTATCTAGTCAAGATGAAGGTCCAGAAAGCGGTGAGGCAGCAAAGATGAAAAATGTAATCACTAAAGATTTCCCCGCCGATTTCTGGAGTATGGATTTTGATGGAGCTTTGAGTAAAGAAGGAGCAGGTGTTGGAGTCTGGTTGCATAATCATCGAAAAAGGTATTCAGAGAATCATTCCTACAAACTAAATTTCCATTGCACTAACAGCGTTGCCGAGTATGAGGCTTTAATGCTCGGTCTGAAGCTGTTGAAAAAGGTTGGTGCTAAGCAGATAATGGTAAGGGGTGACTCTGAATTAATAATTAAGCAAATTAAAGGGGAATATGCTGCTAAACACCCACGCCTTAGAGCCTACAGAAATGTTGTTCTTGATGCTTTGAAGTGTTTTAATGAGGTTGACTTGCAGGTAATGCCGAGAGGACAAAATATTCTGGCTGATGGATTGGCTACGTCAGCAGCCTCCTGCAAACTCCCTTTCCGCCAAACTCGCCCATACACTGTCGAAGTGAAATGCAGACCGACAGTTCCCGATAATATCAGGTACTGGGAAGTGTTTGGAAATGACGATCAGATAGAGGACTTTCTGCAATGCAAGAACGATTTTGAATGTACACACATAGATTTAGAAAATGAAGACGAGAATGTAAATAATTCTTAGTTTGAAATAGATAGTGTGAATACTGTAGATTCAGGAGTAGATACAGTAGATTCAGCTGAGTTAGGGGACGATGAAATGGATGCCGATGTTTTACAATTGAAAATCAATGTTTTACCTAGAGGGCTTGTTCCTTTAGAAGATCTGTTTGACAATAACGATGTAGCTAAGAAACCAAAAATAGAAGCACATGGACAAGAAATAGAGGACTGCAATATAGGGACTGAAGAGAAGCCTAGGATGGTCAAACTATCCAAGTCATTACCCCCAGAACAAAAGCTTAAATACATTGAGCTATTTAAATAATATTCAGACGTTTTTGCCTGGGGCTATGAAGATTTGAAAGCCTATGATACCAGCATCATACAACACAAGATTCCCATAAAGGAAGACCAGAAACCGTTTAGACAGAAACTTAGGAGGATAAATCCCAAGTTGCTTCCCCTGATAGAAAAAGAGATTAAGAAAATGTACGATGCCAAGATCATAGTCCCAATACGTTTCTCTAAGTGGGTTTCTAATTTAATTCCTACACGTAAGAAAACCGGGGAAATCAGACTCTGCATAGATTTTCGAAATCTAAACAAAGCATCCCTGAAGGACAACTACCCCTTGCCTAAAATGGATCACCTCCTGCAAAGGGTGGTCGGATCCAGTCGAATTTCTCTGTTAGATGGTTTCTCGGGCTACAACCAGGTCCTAGTTCACCCAGACGACCAAGAAAAAACGGCTTTCACCACACCATGGGGCACTTTCATGTATGTGAAGATGCCTTTTGGTTTGATGAACGTAGGAGCCACCTTCCAGAGGGCGATGGATATCGCCTTCATAGAAGAATCAGGTAAGTTTATTGTCGTTTATCTAGATGACGTGATTGTGTTTTCCCAATCTGATGATGAACACCTGCGGCACCTTAGATGAGTTTTCGAAAAGTGTAGAAGGTTCAGAATTTCTTTAAATCCCAAGAAGTGTCTTTTTGGGTTAGAAGAAGGCAAACTGCTGGGAGATATCATCTCTAAAGAGGGAATCAGAATTGACCCCAGTAGAATCGAGGCCATACTAAAGTTAGAACACCCAAGAAACCTCAAAGAACTTCAGTCTTTTATAGGGAAAATTAACTTTCTTCGAAGATTCATTCCTAATCTGGCTGAGCTCCTCCGAAACATCACAAACATGCTAAAAAAGGACGTAAAAATAAAATGGGACTCTGAGTCCAGGCAATCCTTCGAACAAGTAAAACGAGCACTCACAGAAGCCCCAGTCTTGATCAGTCCCGATTTCACTAAAGATTTCTATCTTTTTTCTTTCGCCTCTGAACATACTATAGCAGCGGTATTACTGCAGAAGAACAGTGAAGG
>ML825971.1:36516-70042 GCA_009831015.1 Picea engelmannii | reverse complement strand
GCATCCTTAGCATTTAATTAGAGTGGAATTGCTTCATGTGGATTCCTCATTCTCCCTAGAACCAAGGCCTTTATTGACCTGGAATATTACCACTATTGAGCTCGAAATCATTCCAAATAAGCTGCAGACCCAAAAATGATCTTGGAGGAATATTATTCAGCTAAAATAAGAGGTAAGTTGTTCATGATGTCTCGATGCTGAAGACTTTCTGGAGTATGAAATGTATTTACAAATATTGAGAACAAAGTTGTAAGAGATATCTGTAGTAAAATAATTTTAGTAACAATATTTCATTTGTGTAGAAGAAGTAGATTGCATAAGTTGATTCCTATAGTAGATTGTTTGAGAGAATGAAATTGTTAGGTGTAGCAACCTGAAAATCTTGCAACTAAGTACAACATTCTTGAATAATATTTCTCTTTTTTTTTTTTTTTTCCAAACCTTGCCCACTAGCAAGCTAGTTTTCAGTCAAGGTTTGTCCAACTATGCCTCGTAGAGGTTTTCACAATTGGATATTTTATTTTTCTCTCTTTTGAGACAAGTGATACCAGCCATGATCTAGTTTTCTAATACCACGAGGTCTAGTAGTTCTTGGAATATGTTTTCACTACTAGAATTATTAATTTATTTATTTCAATGAAAGAAGTAGGATATCCAGGTAGCTCAACGTTGTAAGTGGGATGTGTTAATTTATTGAGTGGGTCAAGGGTGGATGGAGCAGGAAATTATGGAGGTCCTATGGAGGAAATAAGTAGGTCAAAGTTGTGATCTAGTAGTAGGGTTTCCATAAATGATATTCCAAAGGAATTATTGGATTTCAAGGTTAACCCACATAGGTGAAGAAGTCTTCATTAACTTCAACAAACAATTTGAATTGGGAAAGATGCATGGGAATGCCATGGTTCTTTAGGTATTCTCAATGGAATTACTAGTGTAGCATTGGTCTTTAATGTCAAATCAAGGGGAATTATAGTGGCTACAATAGTTTTTGAGTTGAGGAGTAGAAAATGCATGGTGTCATTAGGCATACCATGTTTTGTAGCAGTAGAGAACATCAAGTCTTCTTGAATAAGGAAGATGTAACATTGACTGCCTCTTAACTTCTAAACAACTTTGTCTTCACTTGATTTCTAAAGCAATCCTTCATTTGCTTTGTACTTAGTCCATTTGCAATTTTACGAAATGTCCTTGTGTTGTAGGCCAACAACTTTGAACACTTGGGTAACAAGTTCCTAAGAACTTGGTATTAAAACATGGTTCATACAAAGACTCAATATTACACAACAACACATATGTTTGCATGTCTTGACGATATGCCTATTTCATGAAAATTTTGCCTTCAAAAATCACTTGTTCATGGATTTACCTCCATGACCCTTATTTGGCCTACAAAAAAAAAAATAGCATTTTATCTTCAACACAAGGTGATATTACGAAGGAAAAGAGCTATGAGGACTTTATTCCTCCAATAAAACTTCAAAATGATTGCAATAATGCATATAAAATACATCTCTTGAAGGATTCATTAAAAAATTTCATTGTTATCTGATGAGGAGTGGTGGCCAACCTAACCTACCCGTCAATGTTTCAATGGTAAATTTCGTTCAATGTCCGATTAGAGTGATTTCAAAGGAATATTATAGTGGATTTATAGATATATATCCACTATAAAAAAAAATTGATATGAATTTGAAACAATATGCCAAATATGATGAGAAAACAGGATGCGAGGTAGAGTTATTTGCAAATTCTCACTTAGACCAACAATCACCATTTTTAACATAAGTTTTTCGTTCGATGACAGATTGACATGATTTTGATTGGAGATGAAAGTGTATTCATGTAGGTATCTCCAATAGAAACATGTTTTACAAATAATTTGATTTGACATCTCAAAATTGCTAATGAACAGTCTAGGATGCATTGTTTACAAGTGTTGTTTTATTTTAAGGACATGCAGTCACTAAAATGGGCATAATTTTTTCGTCTGACATCAAAATGAGATGATTCAAGATGTTTTGGAAACTATATCCTAAGGGATATATCCCTTAGAAACAAGTTTTAAAAATGGATTCATTTGACCCCCCAAATTATGATTGTCCCAACTGTGTTTTTAGGAAGTTTTCTAATTCCACTTGCTGCAAGAATCTAAAAACATGTTATTTCCCCTCAATTTTGACCTAGATATGTGAAATTGTTTTGGTGAGTGTGTTTAATATGATGTGATGAATAACTCTACCAAAAATATCCAACACCTAATCTGTAAAAGGTTTGCATACCTTAATGAATTTGTAGCAATGTTTGCATTGTTGCATGTAGCAAAAGAAAAAGAAATTTTGTGATTTTTTTTTTCAAGTCTCATCTCTCTATTTAGTTTTCCCACCTTATGCATTGGAAGCCATCAATTCTTCATGAGTTGCATATCAACCCCAATTTGTCCTTCCTCCAATCCAATTGTTCCATACATACATTTGGACAAGGTTAAAGGACAAAGTTGCAATTCAAGTGGTTACTAAAGGACAAAGTTGTAATTCAAGCAACTACTAAAGGACAAAGTTGCAATTCTAGTAGTTACTAGAAATTTTGTCCTATAGATGCAAATTATAGTGCACAAACTAGCCTTATGGTTCTTTTAACATGACTTGGAAAATGAAGCATATCCTTATATAATATGTTATGTATTTCTTAAATCTTATGATATAAGACTTAGTTTTTCATGAAAAATAATAAAATCATACTTCCTTTTCTTATAATCACTCTCCTAATGACCATATTTTCAACAATCATAACACTTTCCTTTATTACATGAGTTGATTTACCTTTCTTTGCATCTTCCTACTTGAAGTTTGGATTGTTCCCTTGTTTCTTAATTGGCCAAAATTCTGCCTTCATTTGCCCCATGCTTTGTTGTAAATGTATATTCAAATTTTTTCTTCTTAGTAAAGTGTATACCAATGCATAATCAATGTTATTTTCATAGAAGAACATGGGAAATTTTGTAAGCCCAAATAAGTCAAAGATAGTTAACCAAATACCTCACTAAATCTTAATTTATTGAGAATTCTTTCAATGAAAAACCAAACTCACGACTTTAATGGACTTACCTTGATGTGTGTTTTATGCCCTTTGAAAATGTGTTTATCCTTCATTTGATTCCACCTTCGAATAATTGACCTTATAATGATGCTCAAGTCATTAATGTAGCATATATTAATGCATCAACTATATTGACTTGAAAAGACAAAAATGACAGTGTGTTGTTATTTGTGGAATGGAATGGAGGCTTGTCATAAAAGTGATTGGGAATAAAGTGAAGGTGAGTGAGAAAGAAAAAAGAGTTAGTGGTAGAGTGATGTAACGAGGTATATGGTAGAAAAAAAAATAGTGTAGGAATTAGTGAGAGCATGTGATCCAGGTGGATATTGGTGGCCACCCACCTATTCCAACTGGCTCCTCTTGACAATTTTTAGTTCAACACGTTCTTCTATACTTATTTGTAATTGTGGGTTCAACATTTTCAGGGTTGTTTGAATCCCTACACATATTCCAGGTGGATACTGGTGTCCTCCCACTTAATCCATCTGGCTTATTTTGTACATTTTCATGTCAGCGCATCTTGTTGTACTTTGAGGGTCATTTTGGGGCCCTAAACAATGTTTTTTTGGCTCACCACAGTCGAACGGTAGACAAATTTAGAGTTTGACGATGTAATGTGTAGTTCTCAAAAAGACCTTCCAATGGGCTATCACATGCCTAAAACGAAGGTCGTATGCAAAAGTTACGACCCCAGGAAGTTGAGGTACCAACTTACCCATAGGAGCCCACATAACTTTTGGTGTTTCATCTCCCAGGGTTAGGTTTTTGGATGTCTCGGGTTTTGGAATTCATGAGTAATGTTAAAAAGGCCTCTGGAGCCTCATTGTAATCATTCTGCTTAGACGGATGCATGTAGTAGCCACATCTCTTCTCAGAGATAGCTACCACCATTCGAGCAAGTGTTTCATTTCTGCAGTTTTACAGTTTCATCCTATTTCATTTATTCAATAGAAGATATTGTTCACTGGATATCTGTGTTGTTCTTCATATCTCTGTGTTTATTGTATTCAGTTTGTTAATCAGTTCGTTCCACTCCTAAATCTGGATCAATCGTATTAGAGCGGTCTGTTCTTCATTTATTTTTCTTTGTGAAGGTCCCCGACAAGATTTGGGTACAAGAATTTGGGACTCGAACCAATCGAGTCGTTGCAACATCAACCACACCGAGCCCAACAAAACCCATGGGAGATGAAAATAAAGATGATGGAGTAGGAGATCCTTTTAAAATGTTGCTCGAGGAAGCCCTTGCACAACAAAGGAATGAAATGATGGACAAATTTGCGTAGATCCTTCGACGACTGCCCACACAAGAAGCATCTTCATCAAGCGGCCATGCAACCCCCTTCAAGGTACATGTAAATTTTGATATTCCATTATTTGAAGGACTGATAGATGTGAATGTTGTAGATAAATGGTTGAATCTACTCGAAGGGTATTTTTCGGTCCACAATTTTTTCGATAGGGAAAAGATTACTTTTGCACTCCTCAAGGCCGTCCCCCATGTTAAGGACTGGTGGGACTCTTACTCTGAGCAAAGGGCCATAGAAGAATCTGCAATATTTGTGGTTGCCCCTACATGGGATTCCTTCCGGGATGTCATTAAAGAACAATACTACCATGTTGGAATCTATGAGGACCAATACACCAGATGGACAACCCTGCGTCAAGAAAGGGAGCGACATCTAGTTCTCAAATACCATGACTGTTTTCATAGATACATTCAAACAGAAATGGAGTTTCTAGACATCACCTCATTGGGTATGACTTATAGATATGTTGTTAAGATCGAGCAGAAATTTAACCAGAAGAGGCAAGAGTTTGGATTTGCAAACTCCTCACAGCCGAAGTAGGGTAACGGTGGCCCCAATCCACATAGCAAGGGACAGAGCAAAGATGGCCACTCTCAGGACAACCAGTCCAAGACGCAACACAAGAAGGGAAATGAGAAAATGAAGAAGGACACGGGAAAATGGTGTGAATACCATAAAATCCCTTGGAACAACACTAAAGAATTCCTCTCCAAGAAGTCACTCATGGCCAAGCTGAAGGATTTCGAGTCAGAGGCCGATTCTGATTCCGAATCAAATCCAGAAGGAGGGAAGCAGATTATCGATGCTGAACCCAGTGCCACTATCGCTAACACCAAAGTCCAACTAAGCGAACCAGAAGAACCAGAGGAAGGGTAACGCCTCTTTCACTCACAGATAAGGGTAAAGGGGGTTCCGCTTCATTTCATTGTCAATAGCGACAGTCAGAAGAACCTGATCTCAGCAGAGGTCTTCAAGTGGCTGGACCTACCGACGACACCCCACCCACAACCCTACACCATCGGCTGGCTTCACTAAGGAAGAGATATTTGTGTCAGCCAACAGTGACGCATGCCCTATGACATCAAGCCTTTCAAAGATGAGGTATTGTGTGATATTGATCCCCTTGAAGTCTGTGATGTTTTTTTAGGACAACCATATTTGTGGAAGCGTCATGCTATGTATGAGTCTAGACCATGAAATGTTATTATTACTTTGGGTAGACAATTGTACATGATACCAGAGGTAGTGTTGCCTACCACTATTTCTTTAATCTCTGCTAAGAAATGAAGTAAGGTCATTTCATAGACCGAGAAGTTTGTATTCTTTGTGATCCATGCTCACAGTAAGAAAAAGGTCATCGCCACATCCTTGGCCTCTACACAGAGCCTCTCTTTGTAGCAGAAGCAAGTAGACGGGATTGTGGAAGAGTACAAAGACATATTCTCCTCACCCACCGAGGTACCGACGCACTGCCAAGTCAAGCATCCAATTGATCTAACCCCTGGTGCACCTCTGCCTAATGGACTAGTCTATCGTCGCTCGCTGATGGAAAATGATGAAATCAAGCGTCAGATCCAAGAGATTCTTCAAAAGGGGCACATCAGACCCAACTCCTCCCCTTGCGGAAGTCCAATTGTACTGATGCACAATAAGGACGAGACCTGGCGACTCTGCATTGATTACAAAGCATTAAACAAAATAACAGTCAGAAATCGGTACCCAATTCCCATGATTGATGAAATTCTTGACCAACTCAAGGGGGAAATGTTCTTCAAAAATATTGACCTAAAGTCTGGCTACCACCAGGTTCCCATCAAACTAACTAATGTCTGGAAGACAACTTTCAAATCTAAAGAAGGTCTCTTCGAATGGTTGGTCATGCCCTTTGGCCTAACAAATGCACCAACCACTTTCATGAGGTTGATGGATGATGTATTGAGACCCTTCACCAACTCTTTTGTGGTGGTATATTTGGATGACATTCTCATCTTCAACAGAACTTGGGAGGAGCACATGCAACATATTCAACATGTTTTTAGCACTCTACGACAACATAAGTTATATGCCAACTTGGAAAAATGTTCCTTTGGCATGAACAAGGTCCAATACTTGGGCTACATTGTTGATGAGCATGGGGTACATGTTGATCCTACTAATATCCAAGTCATCCGTGACTGGCTAGCACCGACCACACTAATCGAGCTTCGAAGCTTCTTGGGACTGGCCAACTTCTACTGACGGTTCATGTTGGGATTCTCCCATATTACATGGGCCCTCAGCCACGTGATCAAGGGCGATGACAGAGAAAATTTCGTGTGGGGGAAGGAACAAAAACGAGCATTTGATGATCAGAAGCATCGCTTGTGATCAACTCCAATACTCTCCTTGCCCTATCTACAACAACCATTCGAGATTTAAACTGATGCATCTGACTATGTTGTAGGTGTAGTTCTCACTCAACACGGTCATCCAGTGGCATACCATAGTGAGACACTCTAAGATACTGTTCGAAAATACCCCACCTATGAAAAGGAAATGTATTCCATTGTACAATCCTGTCGTCAATGGAAACATTACATTCTGGGAAAGGAGACTATCATCCACACTAATCACAAGCCTCTGCAGTTCATACAGACACAGGCGAAGATGCAAAACGACCGCCATCAAAAGTGGTCCACCTACCTGCAGCAATTCCGTCTCAACATCAAGTATAATACAAGGAGCACAAATCATGTTGTTGACTGCACTCACCACTACACTTCATTCATGTGGACATGAGGCATTTGAGTGGCCCCAACTTTATTATCAAGATCTTAACTTCGCCACCACCTATAAGCTCTTAGGTGCAAGCGCGACTATCATTGATTTTCACATCCAGGACGAGATGTTATGCCATCTGGTCCATCTCTATGTTTCGACAAGTGAGAGTGCAAAGATGATTTTTGAAGCCCACTACAGTCGGATGGCAGGACATTTTGGCATGGAGAAAACTGTGGTCGTTCTCCAGAAACGTTTTTATTGGCCAAAATTTCAACAGGACGTCATCAAGTATATAGATCTTGCGCTGCATGTTCCATTTCCAATCCAACCATCAAGAAGAAAGGCTTATACACCCCTCTTCCTACCCCCGAGAATCCTTGGGAATCCATATCAATGGATTACATGTATGGCCTTCCATCCTCCAAGCAAGGCAATGATTGTGTATTTGTGGTCGTTGATTGGTTTTTGAAGATGGCCATCCTCACAGCCCGCAAGAAGAACATCACAATGACAAATACTGCCAATCTCTTCTTCGAATGAATGTGGGTCCATTTTGGGATACCACAGACCATCATCTTCGACCGGTACAACAGGTTCCTTAACACATTTTGGTCGAGTCTTTGGTCACTGTTGGATACCAAGCTCACTAAATCCACTGCTTTCCACCCCCAAATAGATGGCCAAAAAAAGGTCGTCAATCGGATGATTGTGCACATCCTGCACATGTACAACTCTAAGCATACACGTACATGGGTTGAGAGTCTCCCCTATGTTCAACACAGTTACAACATGGCTCTCCATAGCTCCACTAGCCATAGCCCATTTCAGGTGGGACTGGGATTCCAACCCTTGGGTCCCATTGATGTTTCACTACCTCTGGAAACCATACAAACAAACTCTTCCCATGTTCAATCTGAGACTGACAAAGCCACCAGATTCATTGGGTGGATTCAACACATCCGCCAACAGGTCTATTAGGTTTTGCAAAAAACCAATGCTGATCAACACAGGGTACCGCACCAGTTTCATGTTGGAGACAAGGTCTGGTTACATTTGTAGAAGGAGCGTCTTATAGGGCTCCATCAGAAGCTCCACCCACTTTTCTATGGGCCTTACACCATCACCAAGGTTGTGGGTAACAATGCTTTTGAGCTAAACACTCCACCCTTCCTTGGCTTGCACCCAGTGTTCAATGTGGACCTCCTTTGGCCACATTTTCAACCATTCTTGGACACCTCAGAGATCATAGAATAGCTGACACCAACATAGCTCAACCCTGACTGCATGGAATAGACATCCATTCATAAGATAGTGGAAAAACAAGTCAAGGGAACTCGCCAATAGAGGATCCAACTTTATCGGGTTGTCAAAGCAGGGAAACTCCACCAAGAAAAGTGGCTCACCCGAGGTCAAATTCAACAGAAGTTTCCTCACCTGATGGGGGAACTCTACGTAATGGAGACCATTGCTTCCTAATGGGGGAGGACTGATACTTGTGGATATTGGTGGCCACCCACCTATTCCAACTGGCTCCTCTTGACAGTTTTTAGTTCAACACATTCTTCTGTACTTCTTTGTAATTGTGGGTTCTACACTTATGGGGATGTATGAATCCCTACACATATTCTAGGTGAATATTGGTGGCCTGCCACTTAATCCAACTAGCTTATTTTGTATGTTTTCATGTCAACACATCTTGTTGTACTTCCATGGCCGTTTTGGGGCCCTAAACAATGTTTTTTTGGCTCGCCACAATCAAACTGTAAATGGATTCAGATTTTGATGACGTAATGTGTATTTCTCAAAAATACCTTTCCAACGGGCTATCACGCGCCTAAAACGGAGGTTGTATGCAAAAGTTACGACCCCAGGAAGTTGAGATACCAACTTACCCATAGGGGCCCACATAACTTTTGGTGTTTCATCTCCTAGGGTTAGGTTTTTGGATGTCTAGGGTTTTGGAATTCATGAGTAATGTTAAAAAGGCCTCTGGAGCCTCATTGTAATCATTCTTCTCAGATGGATGCGCGTATCAACCACATCTCTTCTCAGAGATAGCTACCACCATTCAAGCAAGTGTTTCAGTTCTGCAGTTTTACATTTTCAACCTATTTCATTTATTCAATAGAAGATAATGTTCACTGGATATCTGTGTTGTTCTTCATATCTATGTGTTTATTATTTGTAGTCTGTTAATTAGTTCGTTCCGCTCCTAAATCCGGATCATAATGAAATAAAAGAATTAGTATTATAAGAAAAATAAGAAGTGAGCGAAATGAGAGAGTGAAGGGAAAATAGGTGGAGAATAAGAAGGAAAAGATAAAAAGTAATCTAAAATATACAAAAGAGAAAGGAAAGAAGTTGGATGAAGAAGGAAAGAATGATTAGCAAAATGAAGAAATAAAGGATTTTAAAATCAACAACCATAAGAAAGAATAAAAGACCCTTAAGCAACCTAAGATGATAGTGTAACATGGAAAATTAAGTATATAACATAAAATATCCATGTTCCTTTTATATTTAGTGTATCATAGGATAGATCTAGGAGATGAAGAGTTGATAATTTAGGTGCATACAAGGAAGATGAACTATTATTGGTCCTTCAAAACATAATAGTGCAATGGTTGTTAACATAATATATGAGATAAAATGAAGTGAGTTGTTGTGGCATGAGTGAATATAAGGAAAGATATTGAGTGTGAGGTCAAAATGAGGGAAAGTATGGAAATAATGACATCGATGATAATCATACTATAGAATAATAGAATGAGAACCACATAACCACCATGGGAACTCCATAGAGCCCACATAATGTCTCATTCAATGGCCAAATAGTAACTCCATATTGTGAGAGAATGAGAACCTGACATAGCCACCATGGAAACTACAAAGAGCCCACTGAGTGTCTCATTCTAAAGTTGGGCAGTGAATCCGATTGGAATCTGGAGCTTACCCATGAATCTCTTCCTTTTACTGAATTTCCCTAGAAAAATGGTTAGTGCTTTGAGTGGCTCTTACTGTGCCACGAAACATTTCCGGTGGATTTCTAACTCTATTAATTCATGCAACTATATGACCTAATATAGATGCATCACACTATATATGAGACCCCACAAAGAGGGTAGTTGACAATTCCTCTTTATTGATCCCCGTACCATGTGTGTTTCCTAAAAAACAGTGCAAACAAATACTTTATGTGCCTTTGACATATCCCAGACAATGACGCCAAATTGACGAGCTAATTTATTACCCTAGAAAGAGAAATAAAAGAGACCCTGCATTAATTGTCAACCCAGGGTTTAGATGATAAGATGAGCAATGATTGAATTGAGTATCCAAACAAGAAAATAATCCAGTGAAAATTGGATCTATGTCACTTACAATAATCTTGGGGATTTCATGTAGCTTTTGAACTGTTTCCATGGATGCTATGACTATTGTACTTGCTTTAAAAGGATGAGAAAGAGAGAAAAAAAGGGCATGATTTTTTAGTCTATCCACTACTACCATGATTCCATTCTTTCCTTCATACATGATATATATAATGGTTGTAGGAGACCCAATGTATTGATTGTCTCTCCCTTATTTTGTTGGCAGCACTAGTTTTAAGACCTTCCTAGAAAACAACAACATCACATAGCCAAGAAGGGGATGCAAATTGGCTCAAAAGATAGCTCAGAGAAGCAAAAGACGTGATCATTCAACTGCGCGAGGAGCAGAGGACGTCAGAGGAAAGAATCACGAAGCACTTTAAGGAATGTGGTCCAACCATGAAAAAATCATGTGCATCTCTTGCCAGCACTCAAACAAGGATAAAGGGGAATGCGGTCTTGCAGAGACAAGTAAAGAATCTGAGAAGATGAAACTGGTCTCTCAGGAAAACACTCAAAATATTGAGATTGCAGGTGGGACCAGAGGCATGATTGACATGATCCCATTTTTTGTCTTTTTGAACGTGGCTTGAAAATTTTTCTCCTCTTGTGTCGTATCTTCTGCTGAGAAACAAGAAGTATGATGGGCATCCGCGCGGTGGATATTCGTCGCACATATGTTGTAAACCCACCCGTCGAGAAGGACAAGTGTATGAGAAGCACATTATAGTTTTGAAGGAGATGTGTGGCCCCTCATCCGTCGTCACCACCTGGAAAGAATGAGTGACAACCCACAGTCATCCGCCATACCAACTCGCCACATGCATACTACAACCAATGATCACGTGGCAGCCACCAAAGCCCATTACACTGGGTGGAAAATTTCTGACAGTGCGCTCAATCATTTAGGTAACCACTCAAAGGAGAAACGCTGATGCATCACCTCCTAATGATTGAATCTTACTGATGATCGAATGATCATGATTAAGATGTCGGTTATGACATGATTGTGTGCAGTTGGGTTTCCATTTTTAGTAAGTTCCATTTGAAAGGTCATCTGGTAGGGAATAACCAGAATTGAAATTCTAGGAGTAGTAGTTCGAGGCATGGTAGCCCAATGGGCATAGTTTTTTCTATATATTGTGTCTCTTCAATGTAAGTCAGGTTGGTTGGAAAAGTAGTGTAGACAATAGACTGTTGATGTAATCTTTGAACCCAATTAAAATATAATGCAGAAGTCCTGAGGCTTTGACGAAAATATTATAATGGTGGTGGTTTGATGTATTGTGATCTTGTCTATGTATGTACTTCTTGTTTTCTGTATATTCATGTCTTTCATTTGTTTAGATTGGAACGTTTAATAAGTCTAGAATTCATCGTGTGGTGCTTTAGACTTATCCATTCAAACTCTGTGTTTTATTCTAAGTAATTTAGAATTCATCCTTAGTGGTGCTCTGAGTTGCTTTATGTTCTCTTTCTTTCACCACACACAACGACCTTTAAACTGAAAGACCATTGCTTGCTTAGCCTTTATCCTCTCAAAGTTTCTCCTACCAAGTCATTGTATTTCCCTCACTTTTAGAAGGTTGAATCCATGGCCCAAGGTTCTGTATTTCCTTGTCAGCGAAACCATAAACATTGCACAAACACAACAAATCTAGATGACAATTCAAAGTCATTACATGTTAGAGACTGAGTCTTAGAGAGATCCCTCTCTAGTTTGGAAAGGTTAGTTTCCAGTTTTAAAGTTGGTCTGTAGGTTACCTTTGTCGTTTGTTTTCTCAGCCAAACAAATTTATAGAGTGCTAACTTCTTGGCGCCATTGTCGGGGATGAAATTGAATAAAAGTCTCCTTGGAAGAATGACTAAAGCTGTAGTTTTGACCCCTGAGGGTAACAATGGGTTAGACGTCTATATTGGCTGAAAACATTTTTACCCTGGCGACTCCAATAAATGAGACCAGTAGCATATAGTAGTTAGAATCAGAAATCCTGGCTCGAAATAAAGTTTATACCAGAGCCAACCCTGATCCAGAACTGGTAGCGCTCATGCTTGATCCCAAAAAACTTATGCGCAAAGCAAAGGAACAGGTACCAGACCCGTTCTATTACCTAAACAAAATCCTATCCTTGCCCAAGGACAGAGTACAAAGCATCGATGACCTTGAGTTCGACACACTGTTCAAACAGACCCTGTTCAGGTCTAATTCAGAAACCTACTTGGATGAGATAGTCATCGATGAGAAGAGGTTTCAATATTTGATACAAAATAACCCCTCGTGAACTGCCATAATCCCCATTCAAACCATCCGACAAGCTCATAGACTTCCTAGAGTTATGGCCGCTAGATTCACCCCTCTTCTCTTACCAGCTCAACTACATGATTTGTCCCAGAACTACAATAAGAGAATCAAGCTATATGACACTGAAGGAAATGCTTCCGCCCAAAAGAATTTGGATTGGTTTAATGATTTTGTTGACCTTGAAGAGGTCGATCATGAGGATGTGAAAATGAGATTGTTCGTGCAGAGTCTCTCAAGGGAGGTAAGAAAGTGGTTTAAGGCCCTTCAAGAAGCGAGCATCCCTAATTTTGCAGCATTTGAAACATCAATTCTTGCCAGATGGGGCGATAAAAAGAATCCCCTGCAATTACTAACTTAGTATAACAATATAAAAATATCACCAAAGGAAACAATGCAAGAGTTTTCGGCCAGATTCATGAAGGTTTATAACTCAATTCCCACAGAATTCAAACCGCCTCCCGGAGCTGCTCAGCTTCGATACGTTGACTCCTTTGATAGTGATTTCACCTTACTGCTAAAAGAAAGGAGATCTAATACTTTAGGCGCTATGATGAGCGACGTGATTGATGTCAAAGTAAATCTGATGGCATCGGGGAAGATCAAACAAAATTTTGACAGAAATGGGAAGAAGCCCCAAGGGGACGCGCAACCCTCAACGTCTCGATCGTCAGACGAAAATTTCGATTTGATGATGAAAACTATGGAGAAGCTAATGGAAAGGATGTCCATGGATAACAAGCCTGCCACTAGGGAGCAAAATGATTTCTAGCCTAGAAATCAAAACTTTAGAAGAGCTCCAATTCTGCAGATCAGGCAAAGGGACCAGAGAGATCAAGTTGATTAGAAAATAAGACCTCCTTTCCAAAACAACTATGCAAATGAAGACTTTGATCAGATGATCCAAGACTAGATGCACTGCTACGACGATACAAATACATATGTGTTCTTAACCACAGGAGAACACGATAAATTCATGGACGCAAATGATGGTTTTATGTTGGAGACTGATGACACGCTGTCTTTGGAAACGTAAGAGTTTAGGAAAGGATATCACAACGCGATCATGCAGTTTCCGAAGAAATATAACCTCAGGAGGAAAAAGATGTCTGCAGAGCCTCCGAAGACCAATCCCATAAAGGAACCCCAGACAAATACCCCTTCTTCAAGCCAACCAAAGAAAGATAATTCAGCAAGGGATGTGACGGAGAAGGAAAAATCAAAGGAAGAGTCCCTAAAGAAAGCGTCGGAGGCGAGTAAGGAAACAGGCGTCAAAGAGGTAGATAAATCTCCTCCTCCTTTTAATTTTGAGAACGAAATGGCCAAAATCAAAATCTTTGTTCCTTTTAATGAGCTAATCAAGAAGGGAGAATATAGGAACCAGATCATTAAGATGTTGAAGATGGAAGAGGATCCCGACACCCTGAACATCTAAGACGACCACCCTCCCATCTTATTTGGTATGTGCGTAGAATAAACTGGTGATACTGATGACGTTCCTCCTTTCTACGTCAGTCTCAAAATTCATGACATGACTTTGCATAACGCCATGTTGGATTCTAGCGTGTCACATAATCTCATGCCAAAGGTGGTCATGGATGATTTAGGATTGGACTTCACTAGACCTTATAAGGATATTTTATCTTTCGACTCAAGAAAGGTGAAATGTTTGGGTTTGATCAAAGACTTGGTCATGTTATTATCTCAAATTCCATTGAAGAATATGGTCATGGATGTGGTGGTTGCTGACATTCCCCCAAAATTCGACATGTTGTTATCCAGATCTTGGGCTGCTAAATTAAAGGGAACCTTGCAAATTGACATGTCTTATGCTACCATCCTTGTCTTTGTCCAACAAAGAAGGTTGTACAAAGAGGTGTTGCTCAAGCACATGGTGAGTAGAAAACCCAACTGAACAATCATTCTATCTACTCTGCCGACACCGAAATTGTCTCCTCTATTTTTTGTTTTGAAGAGGGGGAGCCAACAAATGTCATGACTGTCAAAGATGAGGCCACATGTCGAGCAGGGGAATGTGCAGATCAAAGAAATCACATGGAAAATAAAATGTGGAATATGAGCTTCGACGAAGCTGTCAGCAGGGAAGGAGCCGGAGTTGGTGTGTGGATCAACCCTCCCAAAGTGGGCACAAAACTCTGCTCTTACAAGCTCACCTTTGATTGTACAAATAACATGGCTGAGTATGAGGCACTAATTTTGGGTTTGAGAACTTTAAAGGAATTGGGCACTAAAAGAATAGCGGTGCATGGAGAATATGAGCTCATCATAAATCAAGTAAAGGGTATATACTTGTCCAAGCATCCCAGACTAAGAGCATATAGAAATCTAGTGTTGGATCTCCTTGAATATTTTTTAGAGTATAATCTGTCAGTGATCCCAGGGGGAAAAATCAAATTGTAGATGCCCTGACCACCTCAACTTCGGTGTTTAAAATTACAATTTTCCCCAATTGGAAGTATGAGACTGAAGTCAAACGCAGGCCCGAAGTGCCCGATAACATCAAATATTGGTAAGTGTTTCAAGATGACAAACAGGTGGAGAGGTTCCTCCAAATGAGAGACGAGTTTGCTAACGTTAATATTGATGATGAGTATTGTTGCGAAGAGGATGAAGACGCAGCTGTGCACAGTAACGACGACCCCTTTCAAAACTAGATAGCTGGAAGGGATACAATGCAACTAAAAAACAACATCATCCCCAAAGGATTGGTTCCATTAGAAAAGTTGTTTGATGAAAATGATGTAGCCAAAAATCCCAAAATCACTGCGATTGATGAAGATATTGAGGATTGAAACATCGAGACTCAAGAGAATCCTAAGATAATCAGATTGTCAAAGACACTTAGTCCGAAGATCAAGCAGAGATATATCAACCTCATGAAAGATTTCCCTGACGTTTTTGCATGGATTATGAAGACTTGAAAGTCTATGACACTAGAGTAATTCAATATGTGATTCCCATCAAGGAAGATCAAAAACATTTCAAGAAAAAGATGAGACGAATCAATCCCATGCTGTTGTCGCTGATTGAAAAGGAGGTAAAGAAATTATTTGATGCCAAAATTATTGTTTCTTTGAGATTTTCAAAATGGGTGGCCAACCTTGTGCCTGTAAGGAAGAAGAGCGGCGAAATAAGGTTATGCGTGGATTTTCAGAACCTGAACAGAGTGTCCCTCAAAGACAACTACACTCTTCCCAAGATGGATTACATCCTGCAGAAGGTAGTTGGATCCCAGAAAATGTCAATGTTGGACGGTTTTTATGGTTACAATCATATCATGGTGCACCCAGACGACCAGGAGAAGACAACCTTTACGACACCGTGGGGTACGTTCATGTATGCAAAGATTCCTTTTGGGATAATGAACATCGGAGCAACTTTCCAAAGAGCCATGGATATAACATTTGCAGAGGATAAATGCAAGTTTATCATGATTTACTTGGATGATATCACGGTGTTTTCTGATTCTGACGAACAACATCTTGAACATCTGAAGAAGGTTTTCTAGAAATGCATAAAGTTTTGCATCTCATTAAATCCAAAAAAATCAAATTTCGGGATGCAAGAAGGAAAGTTGTTGGGACACATAATCTCAAATGAAGGCATAAAGATAGATCCCAACAGGGTGGAAGGGATTCTGAAGATCAACACTCCTAGGAGCAAGAAAGAGGTGCAGTCTTTCCCGGGGAAGGTGAATTTTCTGAGGAGGTTCATTCCAAATTTGGTCGATATTATAAAGCACATCATGAGTATGATCAGAAAAGGTAATGAGATAAAATGGACCCCTTAAGCGAGGAAGTCATTCGAGGACATCAAGGTGGCGCTGACCAAAGCTACAGTGTTAGCCAACCCAGATTTCACAAGGGAATTTATCCTGTTTTCTTTCGCCTCGGAACACACCATCGCTGGCATCCTGTTACATAAGGATGAGCAAAATTTCAAAGCATATGACTTAGTGAAGGCCCTCAAATAATTCAGGACTTATATACTTCATTCCCGCATCATTTCTTATGTTCTTAGAAATTCCGTCAAGGATATCCTGACTCAGCCTGATCCTGAGTGGAGGAGGGGCAAATGGATCACAATCATGCTGGAATATGACCTCGAAATCAAACCTACAAAGATGATTAAGGGTCAGGGGCTTGCAAAATTTATGGCGCAGTCGAACTGTGATGTTTTGGGAATAAATTTCATCGCTGATCTGTCATAGAATACACGAGAAAAAACAATCCTGCAGGTATCTCAGAAATTCATCGATTTGCATTAGTACGCTGACATTATTTACGTGTTGAGAAATTTCCAAGCTCCTCCAAGGTTGAGAAAATTTAAGGCCAGATTTTTTAAATTGAAGGTGGCTAAGTTTTGCATCCTGGACAACTCCTTGTATTGGAAGGACCCAAGAGGGATCTTGTTGAATTGTTTGCTGGAAGAAGACATAGAATGAGCTATCAAGGAGTTCCACAAAGGAGACTGCAGGGGGCATCATTACTGGAAGACCATCATGGAAAAAATCTTGAGGGAGGGATTCTATTAGCCCAGTATTTTTGTGGACATATACAAAGAAGTTTCCAGTTGCCACAAATGTCATATATTCGAATGGGAAAAGAAATCTGCAACCCCTGCCTTTAAAACCTATCTCTGTCGAAGCACCGTGTATGTAATGGGGCTTGGATTTTATAGGAGAGATTCATCCACCATCTTCAACCCAACATAGATAGATACTAATGGCCACAGACTACTTCACCAAATGGATCGAAGCAGTCTCCACTAGAAAAGCTACCGACACGGTCGTCATTCAGTTTTTGGAGACCAACATCCTGTCTAGATTTGGTTGCCCAGTCAAGATCATCACGGAAAATGCAACGACGTTCAAGTCCAAGAGGATGGAGAAGTTTTGTAATGATTCCAACATAACCCTGGGACATTCTACAACTTATTACCCACAGGGTAATGGATTGGCGGAATCATCCAACAAAAGTTTAACCATGATTATTAAGAAACTCCTGCGGGACAACAAGAAGGCTTGGCATAAGAATCTTATCTACGCGCTATGGGATGACATAATCACTACCAAAAATTCCATCTCCACATCGCCTTTCCAAATTGTATATGACGCAAAGGCATTTTTCCCCACCTCGTTGGGATTGCCAGTCAGGAGATTGCTGCAAGAGAAAGAAGTTGAACCAAATTATGCTCAAAGGAGGATAAACCAATTGGTTCAAGCGCAGCAAACGAGGGAACAAATTTTCAACTGATCACAACTTCACCAAGACAGAATGAAGAAGATTTTAAAAAGCACACTAAGCAGGAAGATTTCAAGGTAAATGATCTTGTGTTAAAGTGGGACACGAGGAATGAAGACAAAGGGAAACATGGAAAGTTTGATCATCTTTGGATGGGGCCATTCAGGATTGTCGCGTATCATGGGAACAACGCATATTTGCTACAAGAGCTTAATGGATAGCTCATTGGTGGGGGACCTGTGAATGGCAGGTTCCTTAAACATTATCTGGTTTAGTATGTTCTTTTTCATTCTTTCATGTCATTGCAAATAGCCATTTTTTATGTTTTCAAAGAAGACGTTTCGATATAGTAGTCTGCAGAAAATTGAAGCCCAAAGTGAAGGCCATAAGTTTATGCTGAGTCTGGTCGCGGCTGTGTCAAGAAGGTCTAGGATGAGTCTTTTTCATTTTTTTAGAGTCTGCAAATCAAATAAAGCCCAATGGTCAAGCACTTGGTATGTTGTTCTTTTCCACCTCATCGGGAGGATAACATCCCCGTTGGAGCCAATTGTTAGCATCGTTATTTTTTCAGTTAGAGTCAGTCCTAAATGAGTCATGGTTCATGTGTCGAAGCATGTGAGGTCAAGTATTGAACAATGAATGGGTCGAAGTCACCAAGTGGTGGGTCTGGCCCTTGGAGTTGGGAAAGGGCGTCATAATTAGCCATGTGTGAATTGTAAAGGTCCTTTTCCCAAGGGTCGAGTCCTGTCAGAAAGAGGGAATTTATGTGCCAGAGGTCGAGGCAAGTTGTTAAAGTAAAGGTCACCTCAACAGATATAATGACCATCATCACCTCAATATGAATTCAGAAAGGTTAAGAAATCACGACACTCATATCACGTATACTCTGCAGCTCTTATCATCTATACTTTGCACACTTCGAAGTGTACCTGTCACGCGAGTGTGCTGCACCAATATTCAGCCTGCTTCAAAACTTCTCGTCACCATGGATTCAACGTCCTCTATCATGATTCCATCCCTCGCCCATTCAATTATAAATACCAGTCACCCTACGTGTTTCTCTTTTACCATCCGAGTCTATGCACTGTCTGTGATCTTTCCTACAAGTCCTGGGTCTTTTCGTTGTGGGAAGGTTGATTGCCATCAACTATGTTTTGAACCTGTTCAATCAATATTGTCGCGTCTCCTTCGTCTTCAGTCATGGTTTAAAGCCTGTTGGAATTTTCCGCGAGCTAGTCTGTCGGGCGATAATTCCTCACGCAGTCAGCCTTTTCTTCCTCAGAGTCCTTTCTTGTCATGCCAAATTGTTTTCTGCGTCCGATTTCCCTGGCTCACCACCATTGTCGCAGTGCCTTGCCTCCGTGCCTAAATTTTTTGTCGTGCTTCCCTACTGCGACGAGCCTACTATTTTTGTTTATCTCACCGTCGACCTGCTTCTACGCCTAGAGTCTTCATAGCACCCGACGACCACGCAGTAAAATCCCAGAGCTATTTTTACTCGTCGCACAAAGCTTCTGCCACTCCGACAAGTCTCTGCGAAGTACATCATTCTCCATTCTCCGCATGAAGAGGGTTTCATCTTTCATTACCACATGCGTGAAACAAATACACGTTTTCATCATGAAAACATCCCAAGACATAAGGAAGAAGGCGTGAAGTGGCAGAGATGTGAGGCCCGAACCTCAAGACTTGGTGTTAATCAACGAATATCCTAATGTTAGGGAATATTTAGAACAAGTCGGGTGTATGTGCTATTGTTAGAAAATCTGAGGATACAACACGAAACTGGCTGAACAATTCGCTCTCAAATTTAATGGGTTCCATGCGATAATTGCGGGAATCACATTCTGGGTGACAGAGGAAACTCTGTCAACCGCAACGGAGATCCCTCCACGCAATGAAAGGTGGTCTAAGGGTATGCCTTTAGATGTATTATGATATGAATAATTTATCAAGATAAACTGCCTGAATGGGAAAATTGGAGCGAGCGTTCCGAGTCGGTATCTACGAGAGCCTTTTCAGAAGCTCCTAAGGTAATTAGAAGGTATTTCACCTGTGAAAGAAGGTCTGAAATAATACACCCACATCACATCAGGATGTTGATGCATTTCACAAGGAAAAGGCCTTTGAACTTACCTTTCTTCTTGCACCAAAGCCTAGGAGGAATGGTGGACAACGTCCAGGCTAAAGCGGACCATCCGAGGGAGAATTTATTCCATATATCATTAATTAAGTTGTTGATAGTCGAGGAATTGGGACGACTAGAAAAAAACTGTTATTCGTTCCTAATTTAAGCCGACATCCCCAGGGACTCTAAAGGAGACTTCCCTCTACCCACGGGGGAAACATAATTTCACAATGTGGGGGAAAGAATGGAAGAGGTCGTAGGAAAAGGAAAAGCAATAAAAAACTCATCATCCAAACAACCAGTACCCCGGAAAAGAGGCAGGTTGAGGTTGATAAAGAAGCCAAAGGAGACCCAAGCTCCAAACGAACTGTGCACCCAATCTGTTGCTGAGAAGTTACTTGTCCACGTTATTTGGCTAAAACCTATTGAAGGTTCAAGCCGGGGAATCAGTGAAATACAGAGAAGGTCTGGCATCGAAAACATGGAAGTTCAGGAGCCGTCACAACATCTAAAGCAAGCACAAATCGCTATTGTCGAATTATACCAAGAGAACAAATAATTGAGAAAACAATTAGCAGAAAAGACTGTCGAAAGAAAAACATCGTAGAGCCAAGAAGGGAATGCAAATTGGCTCAAAATAAAGCTTAGAGAAGCGCAATACGTGATCATTCAGTTGTGCGAGGACCAGAGGACGTCAGAGGAAAGAATCGCGAAGCACTTCAAGGAATGTGGTCCGGCCATGAAAAACGTCCGCGCGGCTCTTGCCATCACTCAAACAAGGCTAAAGGGGAATGCAGTATTGCAGAGACGAGTAAAGAATCTGAGAAGATGAAATTGGTCTCTCAGGAAAACACTCAGAATAATTGCAGCTGGGATCAGGGGCATGATTGACATGATCCCATTTTTTGTCTTTTTGAATGTGGCACGGAATTTTTTCTCCCCTTGTGTCCTATCTCCTACCGAGAAACAAGAAGTCTAACGGGAACCTGTGTGGTGGATATTTATCGCGCAGATGCTGTAAACCCACCCATCAAGAAGGACAAGTGTAGGCGAAACACATGACAGTTTTTAAGGAGATATGTGGCCCGTCAACTGTCGTCGCCACCTGGAAAGCACGAGAGACAACCCATAGTCATCTGCCATACCAACTCGCCACATGCATACTACAACTAGTGATCGCACGACAGCCACCAGAGCCTGTTACACTGGGTGACAGAATTCTGACAGTGCACTCGATCATTTGGGTAACCACTCAAAGGAGAAACGTTGATGCATCAACTTCTAATGATTGAATCTTACTGATGAACAAACGATCATGATAACGACGTCGGTTATGACATGATTGTGTGCAGTTGGGTTTCCATTTTTAGTAAGTTCCATTTGAAAGGTCATCTAGCAGGGAATAACCTAAACCAAAATTCTAGGAGAATTAGTTCGAGGTGTGGTAGCTCAAGGGGCGTAGTTTTTTCTATATATTGTATCTCTTCAATGTAAGCCGAGTTCGTTGGAAAAGTAGTGTAGACAATAGACTTTTGATGTAATCTTTGAACCCGATTGAAATATAATGCAGAAGTCCTGAGGTTTTGACGAAAAGATTCTAATGGTGGTGGTTTGATGTATTGTGATCTCATCTATGCATGTACTTCCTGTTTTCTGTATATTCATGCCTTTCATTTTTTTAGATTGGAATGTTTAATAAGTCTAGAATTCATCGCGCGGTGCTTTAGACTTCACCATTCAAACTCTATGTTTTCTTCTAAGTAATTTAGAATTCATCCTCAGTGGTTCTCCGAGTTGCTTTATGTTCTCTTTATTTCGCCACACACAACGACCTTTAAACTGAAAGACCATTGCTTTATTTTCCTTTATACTCTCAAAGTTTCTCATACCAAGTCATTGTATTTCCCTTGATTTTATAAGGTTGACTCCATGGCCCAAGGTTTTTTATTTCCTTTTCAGTGAAACCATAAACATTGCACAAACACAACAAATCTAGTCGACAATTCAAATTCATTACATGTCAGAGACTGAGTCTCAGAGAGAGCCCTCTCTAGGTTGGAAAGGCTAGTTTCCAGTCTTAAAGTTGGTCTGTAGGTTACCTCTGTCGTTTGTTTTCTCAGCCAAACAAATTTACAGAGTGCTAACAGACTTGATAGACTCTCCATATCTTTCTTCATATATTTTTGGTATTTAATTAAGAATGTCTTGAAACAAATGCTTCAATATGTCCATAAATATTTCAAAATTGGGGGTCATAAGAAATTCTTCTTTCTTGTATTTGATCCCAAATGTGGAAGTTAATCACAACAATAATCTCCATTATTCGATCAATAAAACTTAGATCTTAGGCCATGGAAAATAAATCAAGATTTGGACAAAAAACATAATAGGGAAGCAACCGTTAATACATAACCCTAAATTACAACCCCTTAAACTATGGATGGACGGTAAGAACCACATCCACTTGTATGATATTTCAAGGTGATCCAACTCATATATGGAACTCCCCTAATGCAACTCCAACATCTAATCCCATATCTCTTTTGAACTCTCAGTGTTTATGTTGATCGAGGGGGTTGGGTAGAACTAGAAGAATACAAAGTTAGATGTGGGTATTTACATCAACTTTCAGCTCTGCCTCTCCCTCAAAGATATTCAATTTGGAATAGAATTCGACATTCAAATGACCTTCCAAAATTTAACATTTTCTATTGGACTTTAATCCATGGGAAATTACTAACAATGGACAACCTATAGAAAAGGGGAATACGGGGTCCATCTTGGTGTGTCCTGTGCAAGAGAGCCAAAGAATATACTAATCGTTGATTCATTGAGTGTAGTTTTAGAAGGGAGGTATTTGGCATGGCCTTATTTGGTCTTAATCATCAATTTAATTTCACAACATCATGGAGAGATATTTCACAACATCATGGAGAGATATGTTCACAGAATGGCACAACAAATATAGAGGAAAAATTAGAAACAAAACTACTATGAAAATATTTTGGAGTGCACTTTCAAAGTATCTATGTTGGAAGGTTTGGTTGGCCCAAAACAAATTTGTATTTAAGAAAAAATTGGTGCAACCAAATGCAATAGCCATTAAAGCCAAAAGACTAATAACATAATATATTAGCCTCAAGTTAAAACTCCAAGTGGAAGAGAGATCTATGGAAAAGGATGAGGAGGCATGGATTCAAATATTTGGGATTTAGAGCATAAAGATTAGTCACAACTTCCCTAATGTCTAAATCCATCCAAAATAGAAAATCCCCCTGGAAAAACAATCTGTCAAAGAATGGAAATCTCAATAGAAATCATTCATGTTATTTTTTTTATGGGGCCTTGAGGAGAAACCCAGGGGTGGAAAGAGTGGGGGGGATGCTATTTGATTTCGTAGGAAAACATGTTGCATCTTATTATTGGGGTCTAGGTGCATCGTCAAACAATGTTGTTGAAGCCTATGAGATATTGAGAAGCCTGATCTTGGAAAATGAATCACATATCTCACCGTTAATCATTTTGGGAGATTCCATGTTTGTTATGAAGGTAATGTTGGGAAATTCCCATCCACTGGATAGTAGGCTAGCCAAATCCTTAGTGTAAGATTCCAAGGAAAAAAAAACTATCAATTGTATTTCTTTCTTCCACATTAAGTGTGATTTCAATGAGGAGGCTGATAAGTTGTCCAAAAGAGCCACTCATCTAGCCATGGGAGAATTGGAATTAGGGGGGAGATAACTATACTCAACATCCCATAAATGTTTGTATAATGGTCTACAAGACATTAAATTATCGTAGGTCCTCACCTCAAGTGAATATGGCAATCAAACTCCATTGTTTTGAAACAAGAATGTGAAGGAAAACTCCCACCATGTCTCACATGCGAACAATAATTCAACTATGGGATATTGAATGCTTCGGAATGAGTTTTCGTAGGTGTGGCGGGATAATGTGGTTAAAGGAATTTGGGAGGAGTGAACAACATGGATGTAACCTCAGGGAGATTACCTTTGGTAAGTATCATGATTTGTTTTCGATGGTTTTCTTGGGATCCAAGAATGTTCTCCCTGTCTGGTAGAAAGGATGCCTATTTATCTGAGTTTTGGTCTGTCTGGTGTGATTTATGTGGATATGAAATTACCTTGTTTCTTCTCTGGGTGGTCTTACTGGGTGAGATCTCCATAATTTGGGTTTTTGATCAAGTTCTTAAGGTTGGTATACCATTTTTTCTCCATGCAATGGTGGTTCTGTATTGGTTTTGATCTGGCATTTTGTATAGTCTCCTAGCCATTCTTTCTCTTTGTTGGGTTGGTGAAAAGGGAGTGAGTATGTGGATTATTTTTCTTGTTCAAAGAATTGTAGTTGGTTGGGTATTTTCTTCCCTCTCAACCAATATTTTTTTATGGTTCCAAAGTGGCATTGGTGGAGGATTTCAAGCTTGTCTAGACTAATTTTGGAACACGGTAAAGTACGCAAAATTTCTTATTGTAAACGAGGGGAGGATTTTGTAACTCTATCCCAAGTCTGGATTCATATTGTTATTGTAATTTTTATTTGGATCGTTATTGGTATTGGTCATGTATGTCTAAAATATAGATCTAGTAACATGGGCACAACCATGGATCAAAGCGAAATGATGGAGATTAAAAAAGTCTTCAGGAAGCATGAGGATTTTATCCATTGCAATATGAATTATTTTCTTTTTGGTTGCCACAAAAGTACATAAAAATGAACATCTTTGTGTTACTTAGCATGCTTATCTTATGAAACTTCTGGCTGATCAAAAGAAAAGGATGGACAACCTTGAGGCAGAGTGTAATATGCTTAGAAATTTGGTGCTAAATCTGCACAAAGATGACTTCTCAACAACCTTGAACAAAAAACTCCCTCAAGGAGCACAAGAAGAGGAAAATGTTCATCAATTGAAGGACTCGAGGGAAGTCGAGAAGCAATTCTTTCCCTACTGTGAAGTTGGACAGGATGAGGCAACTAGCATACACATTTTCATAAAATGATGTCATCTATGTTTTTAGTTGTAGAAATTTTGTCTCTAGCTAAAATACAAATTTGTAAGGTTGTGTATGTGATGTGTAGTAAAATTCTCTACATAAGCAAAATAGATATATTGGGATCAATCTTGAATCAACACCATGTACTCTCCTGAAGCACTAGCTTCAACTTTTATATAAATAAAATTTGTAGTTCTAGTTAAAAAAAAAAATTATGAACAATTGCTCAAGAATGCATTTACTTTTTTTGCATTGACAATAAGAATTGGCTATAATTACCAAATCGAAAGTTTGAAAAAGGATTTGATGAAACACATGGTGCACCTTTTTTGTTAAGTATTCAACCAAAAGGTGGTAGATTCTATGGCAGGGAAGTATTTGAGAGTAGTGCGGGATAACTACCACTCTAATATCCTATGCTACGTTAATTATGAACGTCCTTCACGAGTTCCAAAAAGTGAGTGGGATGCACTAGTGGAAAATTCTAAGGAGAAGAAGATGAAAATAGGGGAATCAAGTTTAAAGTTGGAGAGTCACAAAGGTAAATATAATATAATATACATTGAACTTACAATTTTGCATTTGACCTTACCCACTAAAGAATATTAAGTTACATGCACTTCAATTTTTTCATAAGCATAAAGACACTTTGAAGACCATGAAGTCTAGATTGGACAAGGTTGGGCAACACAAACCTGGCCCTAGAGGCTACTTTAAAGTAAAAGTGAAATATGTAAGTACTAAAATTTAAAGGCTTTCATCATTGAAATTTTCAGCTATAATTTAAAAGCTTTCATGTCGAATTATGTTATGTTATTATATGTAGTCAACTGAGTATGATATTATGCCCACCCAAGACAATCTAAAAATCACATGGAAAGGGGGATATAAATCCTTGGTAAAAATGAAGAAACGTGGAGCACATAGTACCTCTATAGTAAACAAGGTAACCAAATTAAATATATTTTGAATGGTTAATTATAAGCATGCTTAAGGTTTATGGATTATAAAATAATCATAAATGTTATTATGGGCACACGAAGATGTTGTTATGGATGGTATGCCTATTACCAAGGCTATTGGTGGTGATCAGTGAGAAGTTGACCCTACCACCGTGTTTATTGCACCTGGTATTATGAATGAGGAGACTTATAAATTATTATTTTTATGTTCATATAATATGAACGAGGTGACTTACAAATGGTTTTCTTTAATTCTAGACGTGGGTCATACTCAGTCACTTGCATAGAGGTATATTTTTCATTCACAACGACCACCTCCATCAAGAGAAGAATAGCATCAGAAGAAGGCACCCACATCATAATTATGGACCCTGTAAAACAAAAACAAAAAAATCTAGGAGAAAATAGTGTAGCGAACATAAATGTGTTATATGATTGACGTGCACTGACATATAATTTGTAGATTTGATTATCATTTATGTTACCTTGATTGTTATATATGATTTTCTTATTTTAATTTTTCCTATTTTCCACTATGATGTGTATGTGCATTGTTTAATAATTAAATTGGGTAGGGGAAATGAGAGTGATGTGAGGGGGTGGGAGGGACCACTTGAGCTTCCATCTTCTTGTCGTTGGCCTCATCAGTAGAGAATAAAACATTCTCAAAGTCAAGAGAAGCTCAAGGTAGTCATGGAACTACTACATCATGAGATAATTAATAAACTAGACCTTTAAATAGTTTATAATTAGATTTTCATCGAGTTCTTATTTTTTCTTCTTTTTTGTCATATGCATATCAAATCATATGGTAATCAATATTTGTGGCTTTCATTGTTGAATGGTCTTTAGACGTGGTCTTAAGATAAAATCATTTTGGTTGGATAGAACAATACAAAAAACCTCCAACATGTATTTTGGCAATCTTCTCTGGTGGCTATTATCTCTGCTTCTAGTAAGATTGTTGTCTGTCTTGTATGACACATTTAGACTACAATTTTTTTTATTTTTTTTATCAATATATATTGTAGTGCAAGGTTGAAGGAAATACAAACAATTTTAGTTGTCTTTCTATTTGTTTATCTTGTTTTCCTTGAATTTTGCAAGTTTGACTCATGTAGTTTATCATGACAAGAATGGGGTGTTCTTTTTCATGATGAAAAGTATGTGGAGGTTCTTCTTACTCTTTTCTCCATTGGAATTCTTAGTGTTCAACTTAAAAAATGTTTCAAATTTTATTGAATGCATAATAAGTTATGTTTGAGTTATTGGATGCCTAATTTGTTGAGATGTGGTATACCCTTTCAAGCTCATAGGTAAGAATTTGTGTTACTTCATTTAGAGATTTATGTCAAAGTCTATGTCAAGACCTATCTAGATTTCTAGAAAGAAATCAACATTCCAAAAGTTGAGTGGTAGTTAGAGGAATATTGCCTCAACAATAAGCCAACTTTTAAACTTAGTTTTGGTTTCCATTACAAGGATGTCCAATAAGAAAGGATTTTTGTGTTATAAGGTGCTTTGAGTTCATAAAACTAACTATCAATCGTTAAAAAAGTAAAGTTTCGACCTAAAAGTGATAGATCCTAGTGTTGATAAAATGTTGAAGGATCTTTGCAAGCTTAGTATTGACATTGAGGCTTCTAGAAATAATTTAGCACCTATAGGGGAGAAAATTGTTAATGAATCCAAAGAAGTGGTGGTGTCCACGAAAGGGTTAGGAAAGGATCGGAAGATCACCAACAATAAAGCAAAATTCAAGAATCTTATCAAGTTCCTTATTCAAAGCCTTTAGTTGGATAAGTAAAGAAATTAGAAAATTGCATGCTCAATATTATTCCAAGTTAGATAGTGAAAATATTAAAGCTAATTATTTTCCAACACAAAGGGGTTGAAATTATAGTAGCTAAGGAGCTTGTGACAAATTTAATATAGCCAATATAATATGCATCATAAGTACCACACATGTACTCATCACGACAAGTTACTCAACGTACCCATCCGGTCTGGTTCATGTAGTTTATCATGACCAAAAAATGGGGCGTTCTTGATACATTAGTAATGCATTAATCATTTAGTTTCTACAATATATAGTGGGTCCAATTTATTTGGTGGCTTCTTACTACAGATAGAGTTAAAGGTTTTTTTTTGTATGACATCTAATGGAGGTTCGCAAGAACACCTAATTACCTACCTAATCAAGTCAGGGGTAAGATGGATGACTGCATTATCCTCCAACACTTGTTTTCTAGGCAGCTCTACAGAATTTGGTTGTATTATGCTCCCTCGATGTGCCACTTTTGATGAATTTGTCAACTGTGGCTCATGGTTGTTGATTGTGCCATGATAGATTTGTTCCCTGGAAACTTACTTTGGTAGAGTATGTGTAGAGAAAAAATTTAGCTCAAGTATCCCATACAATATTTTTTTGTTTGAAAAAAAATGTAATGTTGGTTATCTGACAAGTAAGTGATGTTTTTAAAATTCTAAACTCCAACCATTCAATGTATTTAAAATTGGTTAGACATTGAAACCATAGCACCAACATCTATTTAACACCGATTACACATCATAACCATAACAAATGTTTATTTAACATCGGTTCACTTACGTTGACATCAACATCACATCACTTAAGCAATGTTATAATATTTTAGATTGCTAATCAAAATGGTTTTTCTAGGTTTGTAGGCATCAATTTGACGTTGATCTATCAATTTAATGTCGAAAAATCAACATCTTCTAAAAAAGCTTTGTTATATCATCTATTGATGTAACATCGTGTATTTGACAAATATACCATCAATAATGAGACATTACTAACTCAGCATTTAGCATATTCTTCTCCAACATTTATTTGATGTTTTAAATGTTGAAATAACGTCAGGTTTCAACCCCAAATGTAGTAGTGTGTGAAGTCCAAAGACTGTGTTATCCTTCCTAAAATGAGTATTAGAGTGTTCCATCTATAAATCTTGGATTTAGACTTATTGATGGATCCTCCCAATGCTTATAAATATTGTTGGAGTACAACCTTGAATATTCTAGCAATGCTCATTGAAATCCCCTAAAAAAGTAGAATGTCATTGATAAATTGAGAATGATGTAGAGGCTTTATGTCTCTGGTTATTCTACTATATAGGTGTTCCATTACCTAAATCTGCGTAGAGCTTCCACTATAATGATGGAGAGATATAGGTAGGGGAGGCAACCTTGCCAAAGACCTTTAGTGGATTGAAAAGACTCAATTGGTCATCCATTTACCATCGGATCTATCCAAGGGTTTATAATAAATCTTTAGCCAAATTTATGAAGGGAATGGTAAACCCAAAATTTTCCATTACTCCTCAAAAAAATATGGTGTTTAATTTTTTCAAAAAAGTTGGATATATCCAACTTCATGACCATGCATCTCCCCATTAGATTAGTTGTGCAATGCTTCTTGGAACATAATTATATTTTCCATAAATGTCCGTCGTGCAATGAAACCTCCTTGATGATTGGAAATCAATTATACCATAAACAAGGGGGTCTCATACACCAATTAAATGTCTGGCTTAGCCGTGACCTTAAAAATGGATTATTATTATTATTATTTCAACCTTTTAACCATTATCAAATCCTTATATTATCTTGTAAAAGGCTTCATATCATAAAATTGGTTAGCAAATTGAGAACTCGAAAAATATCCTTGGACTTGACAAAGTCTCGTCTTTGCTTGAGGAAGACGAGAAAACGTGGAAATAATAAAACAAATATCTATTTATGCCACTGAATGGAGAGAAGCTTGATTATGGAGGGATTGTGGAAAATGAGAATGATGAATCAAAAACAAATGCAGACGTGATTTCCATAAGGGAGTTGGGTTTCAAGATGGATTATGTTAGTTTTTAATAAAATTGACGCTATTCCATCTAGTCTCAGATTCTGTCGGCTATTTTTTAAAATGCTAGACAGTCTTGAAGTTGAAAAAACAACTATCTTCGAGGATGAAATATGAAAAACTATGTTGAAGGAATTTTCAGGCGATGAATGTTGTTGGGATTGGTTAGAAAGGCGACATCTTACAAAATTCCAGCAGGGGAAATAGATAGGGAAAGAAAAGGGTGTGGCTGGATTGAATAAAACAATTCAGGTTTATGAAGATGCCCTGAAAACTGTTATGTGTGCAAAAATGTATGGATATTATACCAAGTTTTTGCAAGACCTTATAGACCTTGATAAATCTGAATCTGTGGATGGCCTGCATTTTATTAAGAAGAATCTTCTTATTGAGAAATGGGTTGGTGTCTAATTTTGATTATAGCTCTGTAGATACAGAAATTGAATATTTATGCAGTCATAAAATAAGAGAGTGCAAAGTAACACTTATACATTAAGAAAAGCTAATTATAGTAAATCTGATCAATTCAAAATAAAATGATAGAAATGTTTGATTATAGTTTTGTAAAAAATTTCAAATTTTTAAGGATTTAATATAATTTCTATAAAATTTTGACTTTTTTTAAAGTAAAATAATTTATTTTTATAAAATTTGAGAGAATGGTTTTTAGAAAAAATCCATCCAGCAGCCAACAGTATGAGGAGGTAAGAAAGCAGCATCATAGTCAAGAGAAGGCTAGTCCATGTGTAGCACAAGTCAACTAGGAAGAGTAAAGGAACAACATTCCAGGTATGTGTTTGTTTCGCTATAATATCGAGACAAATGAAGAAATGTTGTGATGGAAGGATCCAGCAAATAAACTATAGTTGGCGATCCACGTGATAGAGAGAAGGTGGCCTGCGTATCAGTGGTAGGTGCTTAAGGTAGGAGTTCCATGGTGGATGATGGAAAATTCAATCAAAGGAAAGTTGAAGCAAAAGGATCCAAAGTCCTTTCTTGTGGTCATATGGTGTTCAATGCATAATGTGCAAGGATGCCAAAATTTAAAAAAATGGGTCAAAAGTTGAATGAGAGGAGAAGAGTTATGTGTATGTTGGGGCAGCGTTCAAGATTGTAGGTAATAATTTATTATTTTGGATATTGGAATCCCATATTTTTAATGAGTTGAGCATTAATGTTTAGGATTGTATTCTAAAAGGGTGTAAGGTAATTGGGTTTAAAAGTTTTGTGAAAATGCGATTGATCTAGTTGTAAATAAGAGTGTAAGAGGGAGTATCTCTAATAGAGAATAGCTTTTAGTTGCAAAGAAAGGGTCAAAACTGTGAGGTGGTCTATGATGGGAAGTAACATTGAGTTGCCTAATTTAATGTTGCAAGGATTTGTTCATATTTGAATTAGTTACTCCAATATAAAAAAAATTGGTCAAAAGTTGAATGAGAGGAGAAGAGTTATGTGTATGTGGGGCAGTGTTCAAGATTGGAGGTAATAGTTTATTTTAAAAGGGTGTAAGTTAATTGGGTGTAAAAGTCTTGTGAAAATGTGAGGGCTTGTGAAAATTTGATTGGTCACATGGGAAATAGTTAATTGTCGTGATGGTTTAGTGGTGTTTATTTGAGAGAAAGAAAATATTGTAAGGACTGAAATATGTTCAAGGAAGGGACATTCTACAATGTCTTCTTATGTGTTTTGACCAAGTTGTAAATGAGACGAGTGTAAGAGGGAGTACCTCAAATAGAGAATAGCTCTTAGTTGCAAAGAAAGGATCAAAACTATGTAGCTCTCAAGAAGTGGTCTATGATGGGAAGTAACATTGAGTCGCCTAACTTAATGTTGCAAGGATTCGTTCATATTGGAATTAGTTACTCCAATATTGGACAAGCTTGATTTGGAGATATAGGTCGTGGATGACAAACAAGAAGACACCAATTGTGTACATGACTTCAAAGGAACACAAGGAAGAATAAATCAGCAAAGGAACACATTATGGTTCTATGGTATTTGGGGCAAGGTTTAAAATTTGTGTAATGTAATTGAGTATATGGTTGTAAGCCTTATATAGGAATGCATACCCACATTTTGGTTATGGTGCATCAGACCCGTGGTTCGGTATTCAACAATGGTGATGTGGCCTTAGACTCATGATTGGAGGTTTGATCTTTATTACTTAGTGTCCTTGAAGGGTAGGTTGTTCACTGGGATAAGGAGTTGTTAACACTTGTGTGTTGAGTTAGCACTAGTTGTAGACTTTGGGTAATGTTGGATCAAGTGTGTCATAATCGAATCAAGTAAGATTCAAGGAACAAATGTCAGGAGAGAAAGGTGCATCAGTTACACTGGTTAGTTCTTGGAAATTGAGAGGGGATTTGTTTGCAAATTCAAGGGGAGTTCATCAAGGAGTTAAATGAACCATGTAGGTGAAGGACTTCATACTAGACCAACGGTTGAGTACCCATGTATTTTGATGGATGGTTGTTCCTTTATATGGACTTTGACAGTTTGGTGGTGACTCTATGCTTAAGGTATGGAATTAAAATACTAGGTCGGACCAAATGAAGACTTTACAATGTGGGACCATATTTAGGATCTGAAGAATATTTTTTTATGGTAGACTAGAGAATAATGAAGATCTCAATGGACAAGACAAGTACTCATTAAGGAGGAGTATTAGAATAGCTAACTCATCTTCTATGTTAATATTTAGTCACATAAGTTTGTTATTGCATTGATTATTGTCAAGTAGAAAATATCTCTACGTGAATAGCCTTCTTGAGTGGTTTTAGGAGGTTGTTGGTTGAGAATTGGATTAGATCCTAGTTTAGTGTGTGGTTGGGTATTCTCTCAAGTAGTTATGGTTGTGATAAGGTAGTGTGTCTAGCTTTAGGCAAAACCTTCATGTATTTATATGTTTACAATTACACTGATATAGAAGAACAATCAATACAATTTTGTCATGGCAACTCTCTGCTCTCTTATTTTCTGATATGTTTTCAGTTGAACCAAGTCCAATTCTCTCTCTAGAACTCTGTTATTCCAAGTAAACAATGCACATTGAAGGGCAGACTTTGCTAATTAAATGTCCAACCCAACACTCTAGTTTTGTTAAGCCATCAATACAACATACTCTGTTTATTTGAAATATCCATGCCAACTCCTTTATCAACAACAATTATGTCGACTCATTCTAAATTCAAGTGAATAACAAGATGCAAAGCATTACTTCTCATGAGAATCATCGCAACCATGAAGTATTTAATTGGTATGTCCATACATCCAAAAAATTACTTCTCATGGGAATCACTGCAACCATGAAGTAATTAATTGGTATGTTCATACATCTATGAACCGATGGTTGTAGCAATGCCTTGATACAATAGCTTAGGAAATCAAGGGAGCATTGTAGGAGGTTAGCAACAAAGGTGTGTGTGTGTGTGTGTGTGTGTG
>ML825970.1:41844-58274 GCA_009831015.1 Picea engelmannii | reverse complement strand
TTATTTGGTGTAGAAGGTCCCTTTTTGGGTGGCATGTTGGCCAAATATCACTTTTGAGTCTTGATTTTGAGGTGATTCTGCTAGACAATATTTATTCTATTCTATCTCCCAAGTTTCGGCCCTTCTGGGTATGAAACTTTCTTGTAGATAGTTCTCTGATATTTCTTCTCTACAATTCCACAGGTCTGATCAAAATTGGATGTGCCAAGTGGAATTTACGGTAACTTCCTCACCACTTGTCGATTTTTGGCCTTTCCAGGAGATATCACTTGTATAGAATGCCCCGCACAAAATAATTGATATCAAATTATGAAACTCGCACCCAAAATACTACAGACTATCCATGATCCAATGCAACCAGTCCCACTCAATTTGGATACTCTAGCAAGAAGTTATTCTTGTTTTACCTAGAACACCTTCTTGAGGCTAGTCAATAGGACTAGTCAGATACCCTATCTTACACAAGGTGTATCTACAAATTTAAGATGACCCAGAAGCTGAAATTTTTACCACAGGTACCTTACTAATGTTTTTAAATGTTCTCCGGAGGAAAGGGTCTGAAACGTTACAGAAAATGTTTTATAGAGAAAATTCCACAATGACTCATTTCAGGATGATTCCAGAACCCTATCTTGTACAGGCTGTATCTCCGAAAATATAAGGCCTCTGGAGCTTAATTTTGAACCCAACGTACCTTGAGCCGTCTACTAAATACCCTCCAAGTGGTTCCTTCTGAAACGTTGTAGAAAAAAAGTTATAGCGAAAATTCCACGGTGTCTCAGATGTAGCAGCGAAACCCCAAGACCTTGAGCTCTGATACCATATGTTAAGAACCAAACATCAATATAGCATGGAAAAACCTCAGGAAAAGTACTCAATGCCTTGAAACAGAGATAATTTTAGATAATAAGCCTCTTCGAGGGGGCAACCTCCTTTTATCCCACTTAAATGTTCAAGTACAAGATGATTCCAAATGAAAATGTCTCCTTGGTATATATAGGAGACTAGGAGGTATAATTACAAATAATGTCTTAAATCCGACATGATTAAAATAAAATTACTAATCTAAATTACAACTAATGGCCTAAAGCTGACATAAATAAAATATCATTACTAATCTAATATGCCCCAATTAAGGGGTAATGAACCAATATTAGGGCTTAACAAACCATGCTCAACAATATTTAGTATCTCCCCTTCTCTTGTCGATATTTTATCATCCTCCCTTCTTTAGTTTACCAAGGGATGAAGATCGAGGGAATATAGTATCCCACCTATGAAAAAAGAAACATTTATCCATTAGGTAGTCAAACAATGGGCCTTCCTTAGGTGACAATGCATCCTCTCAAAGAGGGGAGGTTAACATAGATGCTTTGTATATAAATGAAAAGGCGTGGATAAAAAAAATTCTCATTGATAAATCATTACCTCCCAAGTCTCAAATAAAAAATATTGTTTAGGTTCATGACTAGAAAATAAGAAAAAAAGATTAGGAGTTCAAAAAGTGGTGAGTGGATCACAACCAACATATATTGTTCTTTTATGGGGCTTCAAAGGGAAACGCGGGGATGATAGGTGTGGGGGGGATCCTCTTTGATCCTAGAGGACATGTAGAAAGTGATTATGCCTTGGGTTTAAGGATCACCATAAAAAATGAGACAAAGACCTTGGTTGTATTTCAAGGACTTTAAATATTGAAGCCAACATGGGTTAATCATATCACAATAGTCATAGATTCCTCCATAATCATAAATTTTCTCAATTCTTCTACTCCTCATTCAATTGGGTTAAAGAGAATAATCTAGATACTTTTGTGTCTAGCCAAGCGGTTTGAATCCATATGCTATTTCCAAGTCATGCAAGCTCTCAATGGGGGGAGGGAAACCATCTTGCCAATATTATAACTCACTTAGAAGAAGAGTTTATTAGTGTAAAATAGGGGGAATAAATCCCCACACCCCTCCCTTGAATTGATTGTGTGTTTAATAAATTTCAACTTCAACATATATGTGGATACACTTGCATCATGGTCAGAAATATGAGAATTTATGTCCACCCTCCTTGCCCCCGATCCCATACTCCATAACAAAATATGGAGAGAAATATATTGAAGAAACCACGTAGTATTTCAATATTGTGTAGGATTATTTGGAACTTATGGTTTCTTCTTTCACTACTACAACCTTATACTATGGTGTGAATATGAGGAAGAGTATTCCTTGGTGTGGTGGGGAGGATTGATGTTCAGGCTAAGAAGTATATTGCATTGGGTATATTGTTGTCTAGTAGTCAATATGGACCAATGGTACAATTGGAGATGTGTCATGTGAGCGTTGGTGGGCCTCAATAAGCATATGTGAGTCTATTAAAAAATGATGGATAAGGCATAGTAGGATGTGACCAAGGAAACATTATAGTCGAGCAACTCTAGCATCAAATTTGGGAGGAAAATATTTTGGTGGAGGCATAGGAGTAGTTGAGGCATGTGAATGAGACTAAGGTGTGAATTTGAATTATGCGGGAGATGGAGAAAGGAATAGGAATTCATGCAATATCAAGAAGAAATACAATTGGAAATGGAAGTAAGTTGGACTTAGTGGTTTCTAGCGTAGATGATATAGCCAATTTTTAAATTTTTCCCAAGGAGGGCACTTTTCACACTTCTTCACCTCTAACCAACAAAACAATTTTGTTTGGTTCTCAAACTATCAAGGAGGAGAGGAACTTGGAAGTAGCAGTAGTGGAAACATATATTGTATCCCATCCAAAAATGTAGAGGACCAAGAACAAGCAATATGAAGAATACCAAGTGCCAGAATGGGTCTCTATGGGAAAACCTCTTAAATTTTCTGTTAGTTTAAAATGTATTCTAAGTTTTTTATTATTTTGGGTTAGTATGTACAAAAATATGCATGCCATTTTAGAATATTTAGCACTTGGTCAGTTAGCTTAGAGGTTTTTAGAATCCAAACTTTGAAATTTGGTCACAAAGTAAAATTTTCTTTATCTATATTTGTATTCCAATGCTCACTAATTAGACCACAACCCTTTACAATGAAAAATTACTCATTGTTGTTAAAAAAATTACCTAATATAAATTGATACCTTTACAATACGTTAATATTGTTTTTCACAATAATTGGAGAATTTATATTTATAAGGATGCTCAGAGCATGGAATAATTACAGAGATAAGAAAAAACACCAAAACTAGGTATTGCATATTTACATATTGGGCACTAGAGAGAAATTCACTTAGAGCCTCTATATACCTTTTCCTATTCTTAGTTACAAAACATTTTACTGAATATATATTATGTGATCATATACACCATGTCTATTACTGAGTTACAAATCAGATTTGGATGATGAAATTGATCAGGGATTTTGGTTGAGGTACATATTGGGTACATGGCTGAGACAAGTACTTGATGAGTTGGCACATACATGAGGTGTATAGTTGATGATGTTGGTACATATTGATGACGCGTAGTTGATTAGTAGTTGTTGCATGATTGATACATACTTAGTACATGGTTGGAGGCACTTGTTAGTAGTATTGTTGACACATGGTTTATGGATGATGTAGCTTACTTGTCTTGGTATATTATTAGAAGCACATATTGATATTGTTGATAATTATGAGTTGTTGTGTCATCATTCATGCTTGGTTAATGCACATATTGATGATATTGTGCATATGGTTGAGAGTTGTCTTGGTGATTGATCTGATTTTGTTGATAAGATTGATGAGATAGGTTGTTTGGATAGGTTATTGTGACAGGTTATTTGTATAGGTTTGGTGCATGGTTGATGCACTCTTTTATGGTATAGGTTGAGGTACAGGTTGATGTATGGTACATGTTGGCACAGGTTATTGGTATAGGTTGTTACAGGTTGTTTGGTGCAGGTTGATTGGTATAGGTTTACAGTAGTATATCTCACAGTGATAGTGTGACAGTGGTTCCATCATTATAATTATATTTCAAGGTGGTTGGACGGGGCAAGGACAGGTGGTTGTATCCAAATTTTGGTTGTAGCTGGAGAACATAGGGGGTTGTAGCCTCCTTTTGGTTGTAGCCAAATAATTGGGGAGTTGGAGCTTCCCTTAGGTTGTATCCTGGAAAACTAGGGAGTTGGAGCCTCCTTCCAGTTGCAGCTAGAAAACAAAGGAAGTTTATGCTTCCAATGAATGTAATTATTAAATACATATAAGAAAAAACATTTTCTAGTTTTCTCTTGCTTTGGGTTTCCACGTAAAAACACTAGTGTACTGTGTATGTGTATGATTGCTCATTTGTTCATTTTTTTTACTCTGCAACTATTTGATGATAATGATGCATTGATATAACACTTTCATTTTATGGTTAAAAAGGATTATATTGATCTATTACTGATTCAACCCCCCTCTCAGTAATCCAACAATTGGTATCAGAGTTAGTTCCTTCAGGAAATAGTTTAACCACTAGAAGGAGATCATGGATTATTTTGAGAATGGAGTACCATTGTTCAATGGTCAGAATGGTTTAAAGTATGAGATGTGGAGTGGAAGGACGAAAGTATTTTTACATGCGCATGGATATTATATTTGGTTATCATTCGTTACATGATATGATAGTTCAAAAAGGGCAAAGACTACAACGAAGATGGAATTGAAGAAGAATAAAAAAATAGCAATGGATTTCATCTGGGAAGAATTACCTAATCCAGTAAGATAAAAGGTTGGTAAATGTTCATCAACCAAAGAACTTTGGGACAAGTTACATGATATATATTCTTCATCCATCGCAGATTCAAAAAATTCCAAAGACGATGCAGGTACAGATCAAGAAGAAATATGTTCACCATGTCAAATAAATTCAGAAGATGAAGAGTACATAATCAACAGAGGTATGTTGTTTTCTTTAATTGTGAAAAACATGGACATCTTGAAATAGAATTCCAAGAGACAGAAAAACTAATTGAAAAGGAAGACAATTATGAAGCAGAATTGATTAGTTCTTTAGATGAACTACGAAAAGAAAGAGAAGAAAACAAGTCACTCAAGAAATAATTGATGAAACAAAAGGAAAGTGTTCACATTTTTGAAGAATCCCAACAGGTCATCGAGAACTTAAGAAATCAGCTAGAAGAATCCATAAAGATCGAAGAAAATATTGAATTTCAAAAGAAGTATTTGGAAGCTAACATATTAGCATAGAAGGAAGAAGCATAAATGAGAGAGAAGATATTGACAGATTATCTTAAGGAAAGAACTAACAATCTAAACCAACTTGAGACAGAGTTTGGACAAGAAGAGAAAGGACTTGAAGAATAAATAATCACATTAAAAATCCATCTTGAAGAAGAGAAAAGAACATAACAAGTCATGAAGTCTCAAATAATGAAGAAAGAAGAAAATGTCAAGAAGCTTGAAGAAGAAGTTGTCACATTGAGAAGTAAAATCGTCAAGATCAACAAGAACGTTGAAGAGACAGAAAAATCCACATCAGTTATAGAGAATGAAGAGAAGCACTCTAGGTTACTAGAAAAGAAGAATGAAGAAAATATAAAGAGTTATGCATAAGTACTCAAAGGAAATAATCATGGTCAACCAGAATCTAAGAAAACTATTGAAAACCCATCTTCAAGAATACCATCCATGTTCAAGCCACAAAGAAGATTCAATCATGTTCATGATCAGTCAAGACATAAATTCAGAAGGACTACACGACATCATTCACTCCCAGGCATGCAAATTTATTTTATGGTCATTTTTTTTATTGTACTAATTTTGGACATAAGATTGCAGATTGCAGGGATTATAAAGTAAATGTTCAAGCAAGAAATTACTATGTGGCCCCACGTGACATTGAATGTTACAAATTTCATAACTATGGACACATAGCTAGTGATTGTAGAAGCATGATCAATACTTCCATGAAAGAGAACACGGATATCAGATATAAGAAAGTATGGATAATAAAACACAAAGAACAGGTGAACAAAGACCAAGTCCCATAGATCGCAAGATTGAAAATAAAATGAGATGAATATAATTCTACAGAGAAAAAGAAAGATGTCAGATACATAAAGGTTTGGAAAATAACTAAAAGAAAAGAAGGACAAGTAAATAAGGAACATGTTCAAGAGATTGTACTTTCAGGCATTGTAGTGAAATATGAATCCACATACATAAATAAAGAAGTCAGAGCTCAGATAGATGATGAATCTACCAATGAAGATGATGATGCATACACATCAGAGAATGAAATGTTTTGAGCCATCTGACTTAGAGACTCCCAGGTAATATGAATATTAGACAGGGGGAGTCTATGCAGTAGCTGTGATAGATCAAAGAACCATCCTTTGAGAAGCTTACAGAGTTTGAGTAGATAGATCTAGAGTAGTCAGTTAGAAAAAGTACGGTTTGACAGATTAATCAGTTGTAGTAGTGGAGACTTCATGATACCATAGTGATAAATGGGTCAGCATTATGGACAATTGTGTAGTAGAGTCTTGGAAAGTATGGACAGAGATGGAATCGTAAGAAAACTTAGCAGGTTTGGATAGATATATGATAGTGGATGAGAGCATGGATTCATAGATTGGTTTAGAGAGTGGTTCAAAGACAAAGGAACATTACCATAATGGATGATGATTACACAAGAAATGGATCGAACAATGCCAATGGATTCCAAATTGACAGATATTTTTTTGGACACGTACAGTGCATACAAAAGTTCACATTCAAAACAGAGTAATACTCAGAAATAACAATGACAAAACTACCTATGAGCTATGGAAAGGAAGACCAAAAAATGTGAAGCACTTCAGAGTATTTGGAAGCAAATGCTACATCAAAAGAGAAGATGACAGAACGAGAAAGTTTGACTCTCGTGTGGATAAAGGAGTACTTGTTGGTTACTCAAGTACAAGGAAATATAAGATTGAACAAAGTTGTGGAAAAAATAAATGTAACAATTGATGAAATAGGTGGACGATAATCAAAGGAAGAAGAAAATGAATCAGTGGAACAACTTTACGAAGAAGAAACAGAAGATGAAGAAGAAGTAGAAGGGGAAGATGAAGAAGATCAGAAATAAGTAGAAGATCAAGTTCAACAAGTGCCTCCAAAGACACCTAGCAAATGAGTACAAAAGAATCATCCTTCAGATCAGATTATCGAAAACAAGGATGCAGGAGTTGAGACTAGAATAAGAATCTATTCACTAGAACAAATGCACCTAGCACTCTTCTCTACAGTTGAACCAAACAATTTTGAAGAGGCCAGGAAGGATGAATTTTGTGATAAGGCCATGGAAAAAGAATTGGATCAAATAGAGAAGAATGAAACTTGGGAATTGGTTCCAATACCCAAGAATAATAATGTGATTGGCACAAAAGTGGGTTTTCAGAAATAAATTTAATGAAGATGGACATGTTACAAGGAACAAAACTAGATTGGTATGTAAAGGATATGCGTAGGTTGAAGAAATTGACTTTGAAAAGACATTTTCCCTAGTTTCTATAATGGAATCTATTCGATTTCTTTTATCTTATTCATGCTCCAAGAATATTAAAGTGTATCAGATGGACGTGAAACCATCTTTTCTGAATGGGGAACTTGAAGAAGAAGTCCACATTAGACAACCAGAAGGATTTCAGTTGTCAGAGAACACAAATTATGTGTGTAAATTGAAGAAGGCCTTGTATGGTCTAAAATAGCCTCCTAGAGCATGGTACTCTAGACTGGATAAATATTTACATGAGGCAGGGATCATAAAAGGAAATGCAGACAACAACCTCTACATCAAGGTAACTCAAGATAGTATTTTATTAATTGAATTTTATGTTGATGATATTATTTTTGTAAGTACTAATGATAGGTTAAGCTAGAAATTTGCAAAGGATATGGAGAATGAATTTGAAATGTCATTACTCAGAGAACTATCCTTCTTTCTGGGTCTTCAGATACGTCAAAGAAACCAAGGAATTTTTATTTCTCAAACTAAGTATGTCAGAGAAATGCTAAAGAGGTTCAGAATGGAATATTGCAAACCAATTGCAAGTTGAGAAAATATGATGATTCAAAGTCTACAGACCAGAGGCAATACAAGTCAATGATTGGTAGCTTAATATATATGACAACATCCAGACCAGATGTAATGCAGGTAGTTAGACAAGTGGCATGATTTCAAGCAACACCAAAGGAATCACATGTATTAGCAGTGAAGAGGATTTTTCAGATATCTCAAAGGAACATAAGAGTTTGCATTATGGTATCCAAAAGGAAAGGATCTATCAATTATTGCCTAGAAAGATGCAGATTGGGCAGGTTGCATTGATGATCGACAAAGCATCAGTGGAGAAACGTTCTACTTGGGTGAGTGTTTAGTATCTTGGATAAGAAAGAAAAAATCATCAGTATCTTTATCTACAGTCGAAGCAGAGTATATTGCAGTAGCATGATGTTGTACTCAGGTTCTATGGATGAAACACACTTTGGCAGATATACAGGTTGAGTATGATGAGCCCATTCCAATCTATTGTGATAATACAAGCGCCATCAATATCTCAAAGAACCCAGCGATGCACTCCAAGATGAAGCACATTCCAATAAAGTATCACTTTCTACGAGAACAAGTTGCAGAGAAGAACATCCGAGTTGAATATGTGGGCACAAAAGAACAAGTGGCAGACATATTTACAAAACTTCTTCCAAGGGAATCCTTTGAGTATCTTTGCTAGAGACTCAGAGTAATTTCTACTCCAAAATGAATGTTTTTGAATTCTTATCTTATATGTATTAGATTTACACGAGGAAGCACCATAAAGAGGACAATTCAGGTTGGGAGATCAATTTAAGGAAGATTTCAGTCAGAGGGAGAAGCCCCAGATGGAAAGATACATTTACCATTGATGACAAATGGAGAGAGATTTATCATATGCAAAGGTAAATGCTTGGAGAAAGAGAATATAGGCATGATTCTAGGGGAAGTATGAGTGATATGACTTCAGTATTGCATCAGAGTGTTTCCATCAATGAAAAAGGGGGATATTGTTTATTATTTGAGTTGGTTGTCATTGATGTCAACCCTTGAAGAAATTACGGTAGAAAATTTTGGTAGCACAAAGGTTTGGGTAATGGACCCAAGTTTGTTTAATGTATAATGGTATGGGTTTTAATATATTTGAAGGTAAGACTATTGTAGATGGATAGTACATGTCATGCCATTTCCAGTGGTATGTGGAATGTCACAAAACTCCTCACTGTTAGATATTTATGTCTATGTGAAGATGGAGAACCCTCACGAGTCATCTAGAATCCCCAAAAGGTCAAAGTAGTCAAAGTGGTTATAAAGAAGAAATTATTTACATAATAAAGTGAAGTGATGAGTTTACTATAAGTCAAAGAGCATACAAAAGAAATTATTTAAATAATAAAGTTAATGGAGAAATTACTAAGTGGACAAGTGGTTAGAAGTAGGTTAGCCCTAAAATAAGAAAAGTGGTTTAAGATGGTTAGAAGGTAACCCCTTGAGGAAGCTACATAAAGTATAAATAAGAGGCAAGGGTCTCTCATTTTAATTACACTTGAACATACTGAATATATATATAAGTGATTGAGGTAACCAAAGGATATATAAGGAAATGTTTAGAGGGAAGGTGAAGTAAATAAGGTCAAAATTCAAGGGAGGATACATTCTTTTGATGATTCTTTTTAAGGTATGTTATTTACAGGTCATCTCACCACTTTCACAATAACGTTTTTTTTAGAATGATGCGAAATATGGATGTCATTGAGGAAACATATCCAAGTAGTTATGATAAAACTTCCATCTTGTGGGTCATTGAATTTTTGGAGTTACACTCCGTGGAAAATAGGGTTTGTGGCTAGTCCTAAAACTAGTCTAAAACATGTGTTTCAAGTAAAAACGTCACAACTTCTTCATAAAAGATCCAAATTCAGTAAGACAAATTGTATTGGTTATAGTACAATATGTAGTATTATGTGTACCATTTTCAAATCCATACAACAAATATTCTGTGTGGGCCATGCTCTACAAGTTCGATCTCTAGAATAAGCTAGAATTCAACAAGGTATGCCATTTTTGCTATAACTCCTTTTCTGAGAGGTTCAAAGTAGTGAAACCTGGAGGAATTGCACAAAAGACACTGAAGAACATTCTGTACCATTTTTAGATATTTATTCATTACAGGTACATAGTTATGATTATTGCAAGTTAGGGTTGTTGACTAATCCAAAATTAGTCATGTGAGACTAAAGTAAAGTTTGATGAAAATGCTAGTCTCTTGTTGTTAAAGTTAATGAAGATTTGTAGGTATGTGATAATATACACCAGGTCTATTACTGAGTTACAAATCAGATTTGGATGATGAAATTGATTAGGGCTTTTGTTTGAGGTGCATGTTGGGTACATGGTTGAGACACGTAGTTGATGAGTTGGCACATATATGAGGTGTATAGTTGATGACGTCGGTACATATTGATGAGTCATAGTTGACGAGTAGTTGATGCATGATTGGTAGATACTTGGTACATGGTTGGAGGCACTTGTTAGTAGTATTGTTGACACATGGTTTATGGATGATGTAGCATACTTGTCTTGGTATATTATTAGAAGCACATATTGATCTTGGTGATGATTATGATTTTTTGTGTCATGCTTGGTTGATGCACATCTTGGTGATATTGTGCATATGGTTGAGAGTTGTCTTGGTGATTGATCTTGGTGAGTATATATTATTTGGTTGATAATATTGATGAGACAGGTTGTTGTGATAGGTTTTTTGGACATGTTATTGTGACAGGTTATTTGTACAGGTTTGGTGCATGGTTGATGCACTTGTTTATGGTACAGGTTGAGGTATAGGTTGATGTATGGTACATGTTGGCACATGTTATTGGTACAAGTTGTTACAGGTTGTTTGGTGTAGGTTGATTGGTACAGGTTTACAATAGTATATCTCATAGTGATAGTGTGACAGTGGTTCCATCATTCTACTTATATTTTAGGGTGGTTGGACGAGGCAAGGACAGGTGGTTTTAGCCACCTTCCAGTTGTAGCTAGAGAACATAGGGTGTTGTAGCCTCCTTTTGGTTGTAGCCAGAGAATTGGGGAGTTGGAGCTTCCCTTAGGTTGTAGCCTGAGAAACTAGGGGGTTGGAGCCTCCTTCCAGTTATAGCTGGAAAACAAAGGAAGTTCGTGCTTCCAATAAATGTAATTCTTAAATAAATATAAGAAAAATAATTTTGTGGTTTTATCTCGCTTTGGGTTTCCACGTCAAAACACTAGTGTACTGTGTATGTGTATGATTGCTCATTTGTTCATTGTTTATTTACTTTGCAACTTTTGGATGATAATGCTACATTGATATAGCACTTGCATTTTATGGTTAAAAAGGATTAGATTTATTTATTACTGATTCAACCCCCTCTCAGTAATCCAACAAATACCGGATTTGAATTTAATTTGATTGTGGGTGCTGTCAAGATTCCATGGCCCTTATATTTAGAATTTGTGTTATTATTTGTTACAGTTCTTAATATTAAATGGGTATTGATTCTCTGAGTTTAGTCACTTGTTATCCCATGCCCTCCTTCCAATCACTCTCCAAATCGAGCTTGCGTATCTGAGCTAAGTGACTTTAGGTTGGCCATAGTGATCGTGCCCCCTCTCTTTCTCCTTCTTGACAATGAATTTGGGCAGCCAAGTGCACCCTCTCTTGCTCGTTCTTTACAACGAATTCTACTATCCAAGTGTGCCCTTTCTTTCTCCTTCTTGACAGTGAATGCAGGAAGCCAAGGGCACCCTCTCTTTCTCCTTCTTTACAACGAACTCGGGCAACCAAGTGAGCCCTCTCTTGCTCCTTCTTTATAGAAAATTCAGGCAGCCAAGTGCACCCTCTCTTGTTCCTTATTTATAGTGATTTCAGGCAGCCAAGTGCGCCCTCTCTTTGTTCTTCTTGACACTGAATTCAGGTAGACAAGTGTGCCCTCTCTTTCTCCTTATTTACAATGAATTAGGGCAACCAAGTGCACCCTCTCTTGCTCCTTCTTTACAATGAATTTGGGAAGTCAAGTGCACCGTCTCTTGCTCCTTCTTGTCAGTGAATTTTGGCAGCCAAGTGTGCCCTCTTTTTCCTCACTCTCCTTTTATGCAAGGTTAAATGCAAAGTTTGATTGATTTTGGGGTTCATAGTCTCATATTTTTAATAAATCAAGAGGTGTGGTTGAATCTCCATTTGAGTTTGCAGCGTTTGATTCAATGAATTTTTCTATAACTTTAATTCAAACAGCTAATGAGCCACCCTCGAGAAATGAAACTAAAATTGTTTTTATGGATTCACCTTTATTAAATTATGTGTTTTCTTTTTCAAGGCTATGCCACCTTTCACCTTTCTTCTTGGTTGATGGCCCTATACAACCCGTGTTGTTCTTCAATTTGATCAAACCCATCTCTTTTTCCCAGTATGTGCTAAATTGGTCTTGACATGAAATTCTAAGATTGCCCAATATCACATAAAAATGGATTGATACCCGATCAATTGGAATATGGAGAGTAGTTAAAGAAACCAACAAGATGAAAATAGAGACGCGTTGTTTATAAATATAAAAGTTTCATTATTATCGTTAGGAACCACACACCTACTTCTTTGAATTTAAATGTCATTATTATATATGAGTTATTTATCATTTTATGACATTAACATTGATCTTAATGGGAATTGTGATCTAGCATCTGAGTCTTATTTTTTTAAAATATCTAAACAATACCTAGGTTTTATAATTACGAACTGGATTATAAGAGAAGATCAAGTTCTTTAATCATTTAAATAAATTTGGGCCCTTACTTATCCCTTATAAATGGGTGTGTAAGTTGGTTTGCAAATACCTTACTTATTGCTTGATTGTGTCAAACTTTTCAATTCTTGTTAGTGTATTTAAGGCAACCTTATACCTCCTTGTATGTCGTGTTTCCTAGTTAGGAATTGCGCTTCTAGATGGAAGGATATGTATATAGTTTAGTGGTTATCTCCTTACTATCATTCTTCTCTAAATGATAATGGTATTAATGTGCTAGAGTAACTTTAAGGGGTGTGGTGTAGAAAATTTTTATGAAAATGGAATTCATGTCTTGTTGGTAGGAACGATCCATAAATCCTTCCTTGATTGTTAAGTAGTCATGGATGTTAATTATGTTAATAAATTTATGTATGACCCTTTTTTGTTGGACTAATGATGGAATGATTTTGAGGATACAATTTTGTTGTTTAAGTTGTGTTGGGCCCCAACAACTCCCCCTAAATGTTTTACAAAATTTAAAGGGCCCCCATTAGAATCTTGATAATTATAATGAGCTACAGAATCAACCTTTTCAAATAGTTCCATACCTTGGCTTGCTTTGAGACAAACTTAAGACATTCACTATAGTATGAGACATTCATTACAAGAGTATATGTCAAAAGTTAGAAATGAGCATAAAAATCTCAATTTAAACAAAAACGTTATTTTTTATCAAATGTTTATTTTTGTTTAAATTATGATTATGTGTTCTTTCTTTTGCTCATTAACAAGTTTGACTATTTTGAATAATGGGTTCAATACTTCATCAAATAATATCTTGGTTGGTTTCTCATTTTCATGAAATCATTTGGTGATATTAATTAATTAAATTCTTTTTGCATTTTGCATCTCATCTCAAAATAATAATAATAAAAGAATTATTTATCATTTGTTTGATTTTGTAAAAGACTAAAATTAATATTTTTTCTCCATTAACTTGAAGCTTCTAGATCATATTTGAAAACAAATTATAAACAATGTTTGTTTATAAGTTATAGTTAGTTTAAATTCATTTTTTATTTTTCTAGATTTTGTTTTATTCACAATTTTTAGGTTATTAATTTAGGTTTCTTTTTGTTTCACAGGTTTATATTATCAAATATTTGATACGGATCTGATCATGGCTTGATTTTATTATCCAAATATTTTCAAGATGATTGATCCAAAAATAATTTTGGATTGTTACAAATAATTTTATGAGCAACAAAAGATAAAATTTGGAAAGACGTCAAGATCATAAAGACGATTTTGCAGAACTGATTGTAGCCAAACCGTGAGGAATTTGAAGAAACGGTTGAAAACCCAGAATCGAAATGGACCCATTTACCTTACGCGTATAGATTTTCCCAAAAAAATGCACTATTTGAGAGATATTGATGTCTTTCTATGAGGAAAATTTCAGGTGGCAAAAATTAATAGTGATGCCCAGACTGTTCATTCATTATATAAATATATGAGAAATTTCAGAGCCACGGGGATCCAAGAATTGGAGAGGAGGATTTTAATCCTTTCTCTTTTGTATATTATTTCTTTTGTAAACTTTTTATTTCTTTTCAAATGGAGTAATGGATGGCTGGAATCTTTGGGTGAATGTATGAGTATTTTCAAAGAAGAATATGGAATTCCAAGTTGCTTAATGGTTTTTGTCCTGTGAATAAAATGGATTTATTTTCATATAATATATTCATATTCTTTGAATAATTGATTATGAATTGATTTAAATATCTTTAGTCTTTTTTATCAATACATGGTTAATTATTATCATTTATGTATTAATTTGTTTTTTAATCTTTAAGAGTCTATTATCCAAAAAAATTCTTCCAGGACTATAGAATTGACAAGTGATTCTAAAAACTTAATAGAAAGACATATATGCATTTTGGATTTATACTTTTGTTTATAATGTTGTTATTTATGTTTTTTTAATCTTGTTACATGTGTAGGTCCGATATCTTTAGATTAAATGATCTGTGATGTGTAGGAGGTTTATATTATAAATATCATCTATCATTTGCTTCATCAAAATACAAATGTTATGATTATATCTTCGATTTAAATAATGAGATTTATCTTTAAATTTTAAATTGAATGATAAAATGCATAGATTGCTTCCAGATTTATCTTGTTGTAATCATGTATAATTATGAGATCACAGGTTTATGTTTGTGTTTCCTTTTTTGTCATTAAAACCTAAGCTACCAATACATGTTCTGAAATTATTTAGAACAGTCATAAGGTTCATTGCAGATTTCTTTCTTGGACATGGCAGTTGGATGTTCACCACTCATGCAGATGCTTGGATACACCTCACTAATTCACTGATAGGATAGCTTCTTTTTATTTTTCTGTCATTTACATATCGTTGAAACTAGAATGTATGGTTCGATTTTGACTATCCACATGTTCATGTTTCATTAACTGTTTTTCAAGATTCTTTAAATTTATAAAATAAAAACAATAAATATTTTTATGTGCTTTCTTTATCTGCTTCCTAGAAGCAATCATTTTTCACATCGATTTTCATAAGTGTTGATTAAAACTTGCATCTTGTAAATCATGTAAATAAACGAGACTTGTATATTTTCTGCTTAAATACAACTACTATAGTTACATTTGAACATATGTACATATATATAGTGTGTTTAGTAATTAGTTAGTTATTTCTCTCTTTTATTCGTTTCTTTTAGGATTCTTAGATTGGCTAACAGAGCCATTAAACCCGTTAGAACAAGTTACACCAAATGGCTTGGGTTGTTTATACAACCTCGAACCAGACTCATTCTTCCAATTGATAGATGGTCATTTTCGCCCGTCAACAAATGGCGCTAGAAGGAGGGCCAGACTGACAAGCTGGCCTTATAGGAGTCTTTTTTTCGAATTTAATTAATTTCCCATGGCTCCCCAAATCACTATGTTCGAACATGCTTTCCACTTCTCATTACCTGATATTCCCAACAAGACAATCTCTCTCTTGTCCAAACTCACCTTTGATGGTGGGGGAAATGTATCTGCAAAAAACCATATTAACAAGTTTTGGTGTAAATGCATCAAGCATGATATTTATGATTTAAAGGTTTTTTGCAGATTGTTTGCTTTTACTTTCAAGGGTCGGATTAAACATTGGTTTGAGTCTTTTCCAACATATCACATTTTTTATTGGTTTCAGTTTGTAGATGAAGTTTTAGATTCTTTTGAAATCTATGATTATAATCAATTATGTGAAGAATTTCAGACTTTACTAATCAATGGTGATTCATCTTCAAAAGGCTTTTCGACAAGAATCCATCATGTTCTTTGTAAATTTAATCTTGATGACATGTTATTTGTATTAAATCTCCTCTATGATGCTTGCATCCAGTCATATTCGATCACAAATGATGAAGCAATTACAAATACTATCACTTAATTGCAAGAAGAATTGTGTTCATAGGATGAGATGGATCCATCCGAAAATGTTGAACAAGCAAGGGAGGTAGAATCTATTGAAAATGTTCTTACTGACAATCAAATTGGTTTTTCCTCTGAATCATTGTATTTTCAGTCCTCGACCATCATGGAAGAAGATTCGATGTTGGGTCAAG
>ML825970.1:27887-41794 GCA_009831015.1 Picea engelmannii | reverse complement strand
TGAACAAGCAAGGGAGGTAGAATCTATTGAAAATGTTCTTACTGACAATCAAATTGGTTTTTCCTCTGAATCATTGTATTTTCAGTCCTCGACCATCATGGAAGAAGATTCGATGTTGGGTCAAGGTGAATGTCCTCGTTCTCATAAATCTTTCTCTAATCAGTATTTAAATTCAATTATTGAAGAAGACTTAGGTGATGAAAATGATCTTAAGAATTCTAACATTCCAATGAAACTAATTAGAGATGTAGATCTGCAATTGGAAGAAGAAACCTTAAACCCTCATTTACAAATCGTACCTTATCAACGTGAAAGATCAAATGTTTTTTATGAAAGTTTTGAATTTTCTATCATACAGGAGGAAAATTTAGATGATCATATTATGTTGAAGAATTTATCACCAAAACAGAGTGAAAGTTTTAAGGAAAAAGAAGAGGAATGTTTTGAGAATACCATTGTTAAATATCATAGCTCAAGATATTCTTTTCATGTGCTTATTTCTGATTCATTTTACTCTTTATATCCCGATCTCTTCTTAGATTCTGGTGGATTTGATACTTTACCCATGGTATCTTACTCTTTGCCACCACAATCCAATCTTTTTGATATGCCAAAATTTGGTGAAACTAATTCCAAACATAACACTTATCAAGTTGGATTTGATGCTCTTTCACTTTTATCACTTGAATGGAAAAATGACATGTTGCAAGATGATTTTACATGATTTATTTTTGAAAAATACAATGCACTCATCCTTATGCAGATCGAATATTCTACATTGCATATTCGTTCTTTGATTAGTTTGAATTTTAATGTTTATGCTTCACATTTTGAAATGCCAAATCTCATCAAAGGAAGCGTTCAAACCAATAATCTAATTGATGTTATGAATCCTCTTATGATGTGTTCCCCATTGATATATCCATTTCATCAAAGTCATAGTTTGCATCCTAATTTTTATGACATGATCTTAGAATGGCTTGAAGATTCGTATCTAAATAATCTTCATAATAAAGATAAAGTTGTGCTTGCTTTGTTTCTACCTAAATATCTAGGAAGTAAGCATCACATGTTTCTCTTAGATCTTTTATGTGAAGAAATTGATGAACACTTGGAGAATTGTCAGGAGGATGGGGCACTTCGACCTTGGTTGATGGTTATATTAGGTCCCTATAATAATGACAAGTTTTCCAAACTTACTTATGTTCTTCCATGCAATTATGAACCATATCATGACAAGATTGCAGAATGGTTGGAGGATTCGTACATCGAGAAGTTTCAAAAGAATGGTAAGGTCGTGCTTGTTTTGTTTTTAAATGAATATATAAGAGATAAGAATGACATATTTATTTTTCATCTACAAATACTACATTCTTTTATTATGATTTTCAATTTTCTATGCCATGCAGGATTGAAGATGCTCTTGTTGCTGCATTGGAAATATGATTTTACTTAGCGTTTTGATCTATTTAGTAGTTAGAGTAGGTTCAGGAGTAGGTTTTCCTTTAGTTTTATTTATCAATATTTCTTTGTGTAATAATGCAGTTATGAACATAAGCGGGCACACCAAGAGAACCATAATATGAATGTTGTCAGGGAAGTCCACTTTAAATCTTTTTCTCTCTGCTTTTCATTAAATACTTATTTTCGAAAACGTAGTATCATCATGAAAATTTTAAATGGAAAGTAAAAAATAAGTAAAATTAAACTATCAATTCAACCCTAACCCAAGGTGCCACGAGTAGGAATGCACTCATCTTAATGAGGATTTTCCTATTTTTAGTCTCTTTTATTTTTAATAATAATGCTTGGTCAAAGTAACATCTTATGCATCACTATCTTAAGAAAAGAACTTGCTCACACATGATATTTTATATGAATTAGTTATTCCTTTATTTTACAGTGAGATGATAGTGGATACAAAAACTCAAGTTTATCTTTGGCCAAAATCATTTTCTAAAAAGTTTTATTTTGTTGTTTTGATTTTGTGTACTTCTAATTTTGAATCCCATTAATAAAATTTGATTTGGTTTGTTGTGTGTTTTTGTTTTCTTTGATTATTTTGAATGAATTTTCTTCTTATCTTTCTTTTTGAATCAATATATTTCTGATCAAAGAATTATTGTCAAAGGAAGCATTTATTTTAAGACTTGTGTTTTTCAAGCAAATTGAAATAGTTCAAAGAGGTCCTGATATTAAGATATAGCTCAGACAATTGATTTTTAAGTCAATTGTCACTTTCATTTTGTCCTCAAATTGTCTTTGTCAGAGTATTACACCAGAGATATGGTTTAAATATTTGAGAATTGCGATGATCTTTAAACTTTTTACGCCATTCATATTCTTAAGGAATCACTTTTAAGTGCTTCCCCATTCTCTAGATGATTTCTTAAATGAAATCTAAAATCTCTAAACCATGATAAAACTTCCAGCTTTGAAAGAAAATAAATAACATGATCAACTACTCACTTGTATTGCAATTAACCTCCAGTATCACCCCTCTCTCTTTGTCATCAAGAAATCTATGATTGTATTATTATTGAAAAGTGGCATAAGAGGGTTGAAAGCACTTATGTGTGGGAAGTGTGTGTAAACCCGTCAGGGTACTGAACAGGCTTGCTGGCAGCGGGTAAATGCACACATGATACCAAGACAACTTCGTCCTGGTACTGAACAGGCCTGTTGGCAATGAAGCAATGTCGGGTCAAGAGGTAGTAGGTATATGTTTTTAAATTAACTGTTATGGAAGTATACATCATGTGAATACAACTATTGGATGGGATTAAAGCATTTGAGTGGGTTAAATGACATCCATGTCGAGGCTATGGACACTTGCTGGCAGCAGTAGCTCTGTCAACGGTATTGAAGTTCTTTTATAAACATCATGACTCTTTGATTAAGACATTATTTCAGGTTATATTCCTCTGCAAAGAAAATTCTATTGTTTGGTTATAACATTGAGCTTATCTTAATACCTTATGATCTCAGAGTGAATTTATTTCAGGGAGCTTAAATCATTTTTCAAGTCTTATTATTTTCTTCCTAAGATGAAATCTTACCATATCAGAGACAACTGCTTCACCCAGTAAGTCGTCATTTGTTGGGCCCCAACAACTCCCCCTAAATTTTTTACAAAATTTAAAGGGCCTCCGTTAGAATCTTGATAATTATAATGAGCTACAGAATCAACCTTTTTAAATAGTTCCATACCTTGGCTTGCTTTGAGACAAACTTAATACATTCACTATCATATGAGACATTCATTACAAGAGTATATGTCAAAAGTTAGAAACGAGCATAAAAATATCAATTTAAACAAAAACGTTATTTTTTATCAAATGTTTACTTTCGTTTAAATTATGATTATGTGTTCTTTCTTTTGCTCATTAACAAGTTTGACTATTTTGAATAATGGGTTCAATACTTCATCAAATAATATCTTGGTTGGTTTCTCATTTTCATGAAATCATTTGGTGATATTAATTAATTAAATTCTTTTTTTCATTTTGCATCTCATCTAAAATAATAATAATAAAAGAATTATCTATCATTTGTTTGATTTTGTAAAAAAATAAAATCAATATTTTTTCTCCATTAACTTGAAGCTTCTAGATCATATTTGAAAACAAATTATAAACAATGTTCGTTTATAAGTTATAGTTAGTTTAAATTCATTTTTTTATTTTTCTAGATTTTGTTTTATTCACAATTTTTAGGTTATTAATTTAGGTTTCTTTTTGTTTTACAGGTTTCTATTATCAAATATTTGATACGGATCTGATCATGGCTTGATTTTATTATCCAAACACGTTCAAGATGATTGATCCAAAAATAATTTTGGATTGCTACAAATAATTTTATGAACAACAACAGATAAAATTTGGAAAGGCATCAAGATCAGACAGACGATTTTGCAGAACTAATTGCAGCCAAACCGTGAGGAATTTGAGGAAACGGTTGAAAAAACAGAACCGAAATGGACCCATCTACCTTCCGCATATAGATTTTCCCAAAAAAAATGCACGATTTGAGAGATATTGATGTCTTTTTAGGAGACAAATTTCAGGTGGCGAAAATTAATAGTGATGCCTAGACTGTTCATTCATTATATAAATATATGAGAAAGTTCAGAGCCATGGGGATCCAAGAATTGGAGAGGAGGATTTTAATCCTTTCTCTTTTGTATATTATTTCTTTTGTAAACTTTTTATTTCTTTTCAAATGGAGTAATGGATGGATGGAATCTTTGGGAGAATGTACGAGTATTTTCAAAGAAGAATATGGAATTCCAGGTTGCTTAATGGCTTTTGTCCTGTGAGTAAAATGATTTTATTTTCATATAATATATTCATATTCTTTGAATAATTGATCATGCATTGATTTAAATAGCTTTAGTATTTTTTTATCAATACATGGTTAATTATTATCATTTATGTATTAATTTGTTTTTTAATCTTTAAGAGTCTATTATCCAAAAAAATTCTTCCAGGACTACAAAATGGACAAGTGATTCTAAAAACTTAATAGAACGACATATATGCATTTTGGCTTTAGCCTTTTGTTTATAATGTTGTTATTTATTTATTTTTAATCTTGTTACATGTGCAGGTCTGATATCTTTAGATTAAATGATCTGTGATGTGTAGGAGGTTTATATTATAAATACCATCTATCATTTGCTTCATCAAAATACAAATGTTGTGATTATATCTTCAATTTAAATAATGGGATTTATCTTTGAATTTTAAATTGAATGATAAAATGCATAGATTGCTTCCAGATTTATCTTGCTGTAATCATGTATAATTATGAGATCACAAGTTTATGTTTGTGTTTCATTTTCTGTCATTAAAACCTAAGCTGCCAATACATGTTTTGAATTTATTTAGAATAGTCATAAGGTTCGTTGCATATTTCTTTCTTGGACATGGTAGTTGGATGTTCACCACTCATGCAGATGCTTAGATACACCTCACTAATTCACTGACATGATAGCTTCTTTGTATTTTTCTATCATTTACATATCGTTGAAACTGGAATGTATGGTTTAACTTTGACTATCCACATGTTCATGTTTCATTAACTATTTTTGCAAGATTCTTTAAATTTATAAAAGAAAAACAATAAATATTTTTATGTGCTTTCTTTATTTGCTTCCTAGAAGAAATCATTTTTCACATCGATTTTCGTAAGTTTCGATTAAAACTTGCATCTTGTAAATTATGTAAATAAATGAGACTTGTATATCTTCTGCTTAAATACAACTACTATAGTTACATTTGAACATATGTACATATATATAGTGTGTTTAGTAATTAGTTAGTTATTTCTCTATTTTATTCGTTTCTTTTAGGATTCTTCGATTGGCTAACAGAGCCATTAAACCTGTCAGAATGAGTTACAACAAATTGCTTGGGTTATTTAGACAACCCTGGACCGGATTCGTTCTTCCAATTGACGAACAATCATTTTCTCCTGTCAACAAGTTGATGTATGAATGGTTATGTGATTAGATTAATTTTGTGCCACAAAAATAGAATTGATAATTATTTTTGCGCCATGAAATAAATGTGACGTATGGATGGTTATGTGATTATATCTCCTTGCGCCATGAAAATAGAATTGATAATTATTTTTGTGCCGTGAAATAAATGTGATGTATGATTGGATTAGTGGGAATTAGACACCTCCTTGGTCCTAAGAACAATCACTAGCCATGAGACCTTAAGTGGTCAAAATCAATCGGATAAATCATGGGCGTGAGCATTGCTTATGTGTCTTGGAGGTCTTAGCCTTGAAGGGTATGTTGGTCGGGTATTTATTTTAATATTCAGTTTCTAGTTGATCATTACTTATATTTTTCTTCAGTTGATTGTGATGTGTTGAACTGCATCGCTATTTATGTTTAAGCGTTGAACATGTGTCGTTGTTATTTATGTTAATGCACTGGCCTTGTGCCATTATTTATTTCGATGGCGTGCCGCTTCTAATGATTTTAATCATGATGTCATGTTGATTATTCTTTTCTATAATTTACACATTGAAGTTAATTTACCAATGCAAAAATAAAAATTAACTATTGTACTTCACTGTCCGTAGTCATAATGGTTGGGACATTACACCCACTGCCATTCGTACAACCACCTAATTAATTTGAATCTATCTGTACTAAAAAATTCTCCAAGCGACTATCTATACAATCATGCGTATTATTGAAAAACCAAACCAATTAATTTAAAATCCATACAATCAATTCAAAATTAGATTCTACAGCCCATATAAAAAATAAAATAAACTATTATTTATATGATTTAAAGGGGTAGAAGCGTTGAAATAAAAACAGAAAGGTATAATAATTAAAAAGGTAACTTTATTAAAGCATAGTGGATAAGTAAAGCTCAATTAAAAAATGAAAAAAATTATATATTATAAATATAAGTTTTTAAAATAAAAAGATATTGGAGAGTATATTTAGAAAAGGACAAGGATTTTAAAGAATTGAGTTAAAAGTTGTGTGTGAGAAATTTTAAAAGAAGTATAAAAGTGAAATTTTAAAGGAGTTATAAGGGTATTCTTTAAGTTTTCGAGAAAAAAAGGAAGAATATATAATCTTCATAAAAATTATTATCATAAATTATCGACGAAATCAAATGAGTGAAATAGAGACTAGTAAGGAAAAATGAAGATTTACTTATAAAGGTTGTCCAATTTCATGTTGCGGATTATTTACATTAAAAATGAGTGTTCAAGGGAAGGAAATTAACATCATTATCAACATGAATAGTGATGAGAATTACATTTTTTTTTTAAATAAAAATGTGGAACCTGCTATATTAGATTATCAGAAACTTTGACAAAATATACAATAGTATAGGTCTGATATCACCATAAATGCTGCCAATTACCGAAAACCAGCATAGGTGGAGAGAAAATATCGGTAGTATGATAAAACAGGAAGTAAAGTAGCATCTGTCCTACCCATAGGAAACCAGGACAGATGTCTATAGTCCAAATGCACATAAAACAGTAACAAAATAAGACTAGAAACCAAGAGAGCATGAAAACCTAGGTACCCGACGACCTGTCGTCCTCACCAGTCTACCACGTGGACCCAACCGAGATGGCAAATGCCTGCGCGCAGAGGGGGCACTTCCGCTGAGCTGGAACATTGGAATATGCATCGAGGAGCATGTCGAGGCGCTGGCCCATGAGAAGGGCCCTATGCTCCAGGTCAGACATGTGTCCACGAAGGTCGAACACCAGAGCCAGGTGCTCTGCACAGAGGAGAGAGCCATGCATACCGCCACCCATGTCGCTGAGGGGAACATTCCTCGAGTCCACCGCCACTCCAAAACCAGTGTCGAACTCCCTCTGCTCCGCATCAACCTCTGCACCCTTCGTTTCTGCTCCAGTTACCTGCATGTCGTGGCTGGTGGGATTGTTGTCGCCTGGCCAGGGGATTTCTTCAACAATGCAGCCGGGGATATCGTCTTCCTGTGCCAAATTGGGTCTGCGTTCCTCCTTGTGAGTCACCTCAATGGTGCGGGGCTTCTCTGCAATCGACAGGTCCTCCATGAATGGGTCTTCCACCACGATACAGGTGGGAAACTCATCCTCAGTCACAGCCTCCTTCCGGTCTCCCGGCGTGATTACCATGGCATCTCGACTACAGCCAGCTCCCGACTCAGCAATGGTGGTGAGCAGCGCCAATTTCTCAGCTCGAGCTTTTTTCCGAAGTATGGAGGTCGCCAGAGCCAAATCTCATTCCAATTGCTCTTTCCGTCGCCGCTGCGCCTTATGGGCATCCCAGGCCGCGCCACGGCGAGGCCTGCCTCTCTTTCTAGACATAGTATCCGGGGGATGAGTGAATGAACAGAGCGGTTGTAGTGATAAGAAGATGAGCCAGGACGAGAGCAGTTGCAGGTGCAGAGCACGAGCAGACCGACTCTGTCTCGGCACACACAGAGACAAAATACCCAGACAATCCTTACCTAAATGCAACGAAGATGTGGTGAGCCAGGACAAGAGGAGTGCAGTACTGCACCAGAGCATCCAAGCGAAAAGCAGAGCCGAAGAAGGAGCAGTCCCGCTCTGTCCGGGCATATAAAAAAGAAAATAACCAGAAGTCGAGGTCACCTGTCCACACTTAACCCCTTCCATGCCGAGTGCGCTGTGGGCGTAAATGGTCGCACGAGGGAAGAGTCCCTCCGTCGTATAGCTGCAGCTATGGTCGTCCCCCATCGTTAATGCAGACTTGTGGGTGGCAGCCATCAGCATTTATGCCCGGGCTGAGTGCTATTCCAACTGTCACCGTAGAGCCTCGTGTCACCCCATCCGGGGGTGATGAGAATTACATTAATATCAATTTGGAAAACCGATTATTAATTCCATATTCGAATATAACTTAAAAGGAATATATTTTTCGCAAGAAATAAAATGAAAATAAGGAGTTACAAGTAACAATTGAGGAATATGAATATATATCTCAATTCAATGTTATAGATATGTATAAAGAAGAATTTGACATCATTATTGGGTTACCTTGGTTTTAAATCTAGGTACCTTCATCTTAAACATGGAGAAAACATTTGTGACATTTCCCTACAAGGATAAGTTGATGGCATTCCAAGACACTACTATGAGTTTAAAATCGATAATACCTTCATCAAAATATTTTAAAGATATCTTGAAGATGATCCCTTAAGAAAATCAAAAGTCAATATCAAGGATGAAAAAATAATTTGACAAAGTTATCATGGATAAAAATGAAGAAATTTATCGCTTAAAAGACCACAATAAAAAATGACTTACACAGATCAAGAAGTCAAAGGATAAAAAACAATGCATTTAGAAGTTAGAACAAGAGAATCAAGTTCTCGAGAAGAACTTATAAAAAAAAAATGAAGAAAACTCTGGTTTAAAGAACCTTAATCAAATATTATTGGAACAAATCAGAATGTTGAAAGAGGAAGAATCTGAGAAGGAATACAAGAACATAGTCGAAAAATCAGATAAGGAAGAAAACTCACACCTAAAGGTTCATAATCAAAGTTTACTCACACAGATTAAGAAGTTAAAGAGTGATAACAAATCACTAAATGACAAGTTAGATCAACTTATCAACAAATAATCATTGGTTGATAAAAATACAATGACTAAACCTATGGAACCAAAGAAGTATTCAAATGTAAAAATCTCAATTGTGGATAAAAGAATTAATACAGACCCATCCAACCTTACAACTCAAAAGGATGCAAATCCAACCAATGTAAAGAGGTCTTCAAATGTCAAAGTAGAAACAAGCCATGGGTATGAAGAAGGCTCGATTCCAAAAGTTAATTAAGAAAAAGCTACAAGTATACGAAGTAAAAATCAAGTTGCAAAGAAGCCTTATAGACATCCTAATCACAAAATTCAATACTTCAACCAATCAATGTATCAACATAAACAAATGACCAATATGTCTAAGAATATTACTTCCACTACAAGTGGTGCTCAAAGTAGAAGCTACCATGGGAATCAAAATACATCAAGTTTTTTTTAGGGACCTTATATATGTCGAGTTCTCCAGAAGATTGAATTAGGGTGGGCATACTCCTTCACAATTCAACAATTCTTATTATCACTTAGAATATCCTATTGTCGCATGTTCTCAACGATCATTAACTCAAGAAAAAGAATCATGAGACAATATTACAATCCAAAGCAAGAGATAAATCTTCCATAAGTATGCTTTGAGGATAAAGCATTTTTAAGGGGAATGAAATGTTATGAACACAATAAATAATAATAAATGTAAATACATTATAAAATATAAATAATAATAAATAATCAATAGTTAATTATTAATAATGAAGAGACGCCTTACTGATGAAAGGTTATGTCTCTTCATGAAAGGGCACCCCTGCGTGGGTATATAAGGACCTCATTCTCATTGTACTCATCATCAATATCATTCTTATATTTTTACTCAATATAATTTTATTTCATACTAAATGGATTACCTTATTCTATGCTACTTAAATTTGATATTCTTATAATTGTCAAAAAAGTTTGTTTGTCACACCCCACGGCCTCCCCTTTTGGTATATTAGTTACAACTTTAAAAATAGAAAGTTTGATGGTATATTCGACGAAACTGGTAGCTCAATTGGTTAAAACTATTGGTTTATTGAATGGAGGTATCGGTTTCGATTCCATTGATCCTCAAACTAATTTTATTCCCTTTAGCCAATATTGGCCAATTGGAGAGTGCCATGTGGCACTCTCTAGTTGGTCCACGTATTGCCCAAGTCAACATCTTGCCATGTTATCTGCCACCTTCCTATATAGCCCCACCACGTACCACTCATCCATTGTTCCATCTCACTGCAAACTATAACTTTCCACTTCATTGTATGAATTCCACTTCATCTATAGAGATGACACGTGGAACTTTTTATTGGTCCACATGTGTGTTGAAAATTCCATTTCTGGCGATACGTGGCAACTTATCGTGTTTACATGACACCATGTTGAAGTCAACATGGTGTCACTATTTTATTTGTACGACCTGTACAGACAGGCTAGGTAGAAGCTTGTGGGCCTGCCACGTAGCACCCATGCTTTGACTTTTCCCTGGTTTGACCAAACTTTGGCCGACCATAACTTCTTCATACAAAATTAGTTTGAGGCAATTTTTGCACCATTGAAAAACTATCAATGAGATCTAGATAATGAATTCATTTTAAAAAGAATTTAAGAATATCAAGTTTTAAGCATTTTGGATCCTCCTGGATCACACCTCACTAAAGAACTTTTGGACCTCCAAAAGTATGGATCATTCAAAAATGAAATGAGAATACTTTCGCCTCAATTTTCCAGTATCATCATTCTTCCTACTTGGATAAAAAACACCTGACTCATCAAAAACATAATGAATAATGAAACAACATTGCTGACCAAGCTAACCATTCCTTTAAATTCAAAAACTCCACCATTCATTGTTATAGTTAGTAACCATACTCCACTGACTAGTAATAAACTAAACAAAAAAAATGAATATACAAATGCGAAAAATAATGAACCATCAACATATTTTCCCTCCTTAATAGGAACAACATCAACCAAAGGAATCGGTTCACTTTTAATTTTATGTTCTAAACATGTATCATGGATACTAGCATTAACTAGCATGTGACCTGCAGTGACAACAATCAAATTAGTCTTCATCTGATGAGATCTCACAATGAACTAAATCCCATCCTTGAAAAGATGATACTTTTTCTATTCCCTGTAGAAATGGCCTTCATGTCATACAAGTATGGACTTTCCAAAACCATCTCACAAATTTCAAGTGGAACCACGTCTAACTCTACCTCATCAATGAAACTGGATGTGATCTCAAACTATAGCGTACATTTCTTAGTTACCTATAGTTGAGCATTATCACAAATCCAACCCAAAGGATATGGTCTTAGATGAGGCCTGGTTTCCAATCTCAAATTCTAAACAACTTTCTTTGAAAATAAGATTTACTTGTGATCCACTATCAACAGTTGTATCAATCTTAGTATGCTTTGAGATAACTCATAAATGAAACATTTTTTTTCTTTTCTTTCCATCAAGAATTACATTAGCCTTTGGAGAAGAAGTAGGTGAATTGAAACCTGTAACAAAATATTTACCTTTGATGCCCATAGTTGTAATCTTAGTTTCATCCTCATAATCTAATTCAAGATCCTGAACTATGGTCATGGTCTTATTTTTACTCTTCCTATGTTGAGCCCACTTTAGTTTCAATTATGGATGCAACTTCAAACAACACTTCTCATCATGCCCTTTCTTCTCACAATGAGAACATGTAGTATTTTTCTCTTCATCCTTCTTCACTATAGTTATCTTCTTACTCTTACCTTTTCCCTTTGACTGCTCCTTGAATTCATGTGGCTCCTCTAACACATCCTCAACAATATGTTTTCCTTTGTTGGCTTCAATATGAGTATCTTGTACCAATACTTCATCAATATTAGTAGGATTAAACATCAATATAATATGGTGAAGATATGGATGCATACCACCAATCTACTTTAGAATAGTTTCAAGAGTATGTAATGGAATTCCCAAAGATAATGCCTTCCTCTTAAATTCCTATGTATAAGCTTGAACATTTTCCCCTTTTCCTTGTCGTAAATATTGTCAAGAAATCATTGATGTTTGGATATAAGCTAATGGATAATTTTTTTTTCTTAATGCAACAATAAATTCAATCTAAGAAGAAATGATTTTACCATATTGAATAAGATCAGCTTGTGTTTGACTCTCCCACCATATCAAATTTGTGTCACTCGGGAGAATAGTAGCCAACTGTATCCTTGAAGTATCCTGTATGATTTTTTCCACCCTAAAATATACTTCAATATGTTTGACCCAATTATCCAACTTCTTTGCATTCAACTCTCCATCATAAGTATGCAAATCAAACTTTACATATAGCTTTAATGTTAAGCCCTAATATTGGCTCATTACCCCTTAATTGTGGCATATTACATTAGTAATGTTATTTTATTTATGTTGGCTTTATTCCATTAGTTGTAATTATACCTCCTAGTCTCCTATATATACCAAGGAGACATTTTCATTTGGAATCATCTTGTACTTGAACATTTATGTGGGGTAAAAGGAGGTTGCCCCCTCGAAGAGGATTAGTATTTGAAATTCTCTCTTTTTCAAGGCATTGAGTACTTATTCTGAGGTTTTTCTATGCTATATTGATATTTGGTTCTTAACATATGGTATCATAGCTCAAGGTCTTGGCATTTTAGCTATAACATATGAGACACCGTGGCATTTTAGCTATAAATTTTTTTCTACAATGACTCATAAGGAATGTCTTGGAGGATATTTAGTAGACAGATCAAGGTACATTGGGTTAAACATTCAGTTCATGAGGCCTTATACTTTCGGAGATACAACCTTTGTAATATAGGGTTCTGGAATCATCCTTAATTGATTCATTGCATACTTTTTTCTATAAAATGTTTTTTGTAATGTTTCAGACCCTGAAATCCAGAGGCTATTCTCAGAAATTAGTAAGGTATCTGTGGTAGAAATTTCAACTTCTGGGTCATCGTAAATTTGTAGATACACCCTCTGGAAGATAGGGTATCTAACTAGTCCTATTGACTAGTCTCAAGCAGGTGTTCCAGGTAAAACAATCATAAATTCTTCCTAGATTATCCAAATTGAGTGAGACCAGCTGCATTGGATAGTTGATAGATCGTAGTAGTTCTGGTATGAGTTTCAGAATTTTATATCAATTATTTTATGCGAGGCACGCTATACAAGTGATATCTCCTGGAAATGACAAAAATCAGCAAGTTGTGGGGAATTTACCATAAATTCCACTTGACACATCCAATTTTTATCAGACTTGTGAAATTGAAGAGAACAAATATCAGAGACCTATAAAAATAAAAGTTCATACTCAGAAGGGCCAAAATTTTGGAGATACAATAAAAGGAAGATTGTCTAGCAGAACCACCTTAAAATCAAGGTTTAAAGTGATACTTGTCCAATATGCCACCAAAAAAGGGAACTTCTACACCAAATAAGCCTCTAGACAATCCTACTTGGACTCTTGATGAAGGTGAAGAAATAAATAGGGACATAAATGATTTACAAAAGAAGATAGTAACAAAAGATGAAGTACAAGAGATGATGGATTCAACAGAAGCTAAGTTTGAGGCAATAAATACTAAGATGGATGCTTTAAAAGGGGAGATCATGGAAGGATTGAAAAATTTCCTAATAGAGAGGACACCCGAAAGTGAAAATGTATCCCATGAAATTCATGATGAGGAAACAAGGAAGGTGAATCAAGAATGGAGAAACTCCAACTTTGGGTTGAAGACCAACCACGTTCCTAA